>ML388176.1:38282-77880 GCA_005239525.1 Nicotiana knightiana | reverse complement strand
CACTCCCCCCCCCCACCCACACCACTCCCCCCAAATTTTTTTCTTTTTATATCTATATATATTTTCAATTTTACTTTTTTTCATTTTTCGGTTTACAGGTTCGAAATTTTACAAGTGTCAAAGTTATGAGTTCAGAGGTTTATGTGTTTCGAAGTTTACGCGTTTAGAAATTATAAAGTTTACGGGTTCGAAATTTTGCGGTTTCGAAAGTTTAGCGATTCAAAAGTTTATAAAATTTGTGGGTTCGGAAGGTTGTTGGTTCGAAAGTGTATGGCTTCATGTTTATTGTATCAAAATTATTTATGAATACTCTTGAGAGAATATTTTCCTTAATTTACGTACCAAACATCGAAAAATAAATAAGATTACTACTGTTTTCTAGGAAAATATTTTCCATTATATCAAATATACCCTAAATCAGATTTTTTTGACTTCGTACGACCCCAAAATTTTGTGTAGTTTAATTTTAGAAAGACATTATTGATAATGTACTCTGTTCACTTGCAGTTTTTCTTATGTATCATAAAATTCGAATATCAACTTCTAATTGAAATGATCTCAATTTATCCTTATAAAAGTGAGCTAATCAGGCATAAAAGATTCTTCTCATATCTCCTTGCTAGTAGATGTGTAACCCGAGCCACCTATTATCGCCTCTCTGTTAAAGCAAAAAAATCAGAAGAACTGTTAGAAGAAACAAAAAAATATATAAACAATAAGAAACATTTCGAGTCCACAATTTCCTTGTGTGTCCTTAAGGAATTTTAACCCCCTCACAAGTTGCCAAGGTAATGGATTAAATCCTCCCAGGATGAAACGGAATAACCTTCCTGCAACAGTGACAATACAAACTGCAGGATACCAACAAACTCAAAGAACGGAGCAAACTCACACTTACGAATTTGAGAGAGAGAGAGACTGCGAAGTAGAGTGCAGTATTCAGAATGAAATTCTCGATTTTTTCAGTGAGTGGAAAAAGAAGCCATGCCTCAGAATTTATAGGCAATTATTGGAAGAGGTGTGATGTCTGTTCAGGAAAAAGTGTCTGTTCAGGAAGGGAAACAACGTTCAGCAAAAGCAGCATTTTTTGGATTTCAGTTAATTCCGTTAATGAACTGACTGACATTTAATTAATTATTAAATAATTAATTAAATAAAATTTGTCCAAAAAATAATCTTATTGATCATTTGACAAATCCGAAGCCGAAGCCGAGCGACGACGACAGCGCAAGAATACATCCTCTTCAACTCCTTTTAAGAGTTCTAAGAAGTGATCTTATATTTATACACACAAGTGTAGTTGTCTTTCACCAATGTGGTACAAAGTTCATGACAAAAGCTCACTTGATTCAAATTTTCATTTCCCTTCATTTTATTTCCCACCATTCTTTTAAGTCCAATACTTAAAGTCTTTAAGCCCAATGCTTAAAGTCCAACACCAAAAACTCTCTTTAAGGCTGATGCCTCTTAAAGAACAATAATGGTGTGGGAAAATAGGCATATGCTAAAATTCTCATTGCTTAATACATATTTGAAATAAATTCTCCTAGTATTATGATTGGATGTGCAGAAGAATTTGACCAGATTTCTTTTTGGTTTTTGAATATAACTCTGACTTTCACCAGTAGATTAAAGTATAGACTTAAAGTTTGATCGTGTTCGCTGACATTCACTCGATAATCAACGGCGTACACATGAATATATGCTAGCGGTGTTACTATGTAAAATCGTAAACAACTACACAAATTATTGTAACAATAACACCTTAATATAACACATTCAAATATATTAGTACAATTGTTATCGATGAGTTTTATTATTATTTTTGGATAGCACATGTGAATATACCATTCCAATAAATCAGATTATTTACTAACTAAGAGCACCTCATATAGGCCTCATAAAAAGAACAACAGCTAATTACATATCTCTTGTAACAATCCTATGCATTTCCTAGTTCTCTTCGAGCCCCTAAGCATATCCATTCTTTCCCTAACTTCTAGTTCAATTTGTTGCACTATAATATCTTCTGTACACTAATGTTTCTAAAAATTTTCAATTCCTGGCTATCCTAATGTGATATATAAATGTTGCATAGACTGCTACCATGATTTCCTTCTTGAATCTCTTCCAATGCTTCCTCTTTATCTGCAGTATATTTTGTACTATGTCATTTTGTCTGATTCTTAGACCACTCCAAATGTTAATCTCTTGTAGAACAGATGAGGACTATGGGCATTCACCAAATAAGCGTTGACTGGTTTTTACTGTATTTCCTTCTCATAATCTACAAGTAGTATTCTTCACGCAATCCCTAGTTTGCATAAACTTTCTTTTGCCAGCAACTTCCCTTCTACTATGTATACGATCAAAATCGGGCTTGCTCTTTTTTGTATGGTTAATCGAGACCGGGGTGGTAGGCCAAAGTTCAACCCCATGTTATATCGGACCATGACACGAAGATAGATTGCCAAGTTCGTGATTCAAAGACCGATCAAGATCGAGACTAGCCGAGATCGAGACCGAGCGGGATAGCGATTGAGCGAGATCAAAGGAAGCTTGCTGAGTCGGATAGAGGAAAGCCAAGATATCCGCGATCTGGCAAGGATCGTGGAGGAAATCTCGGCACGTATCAAGTCAAGACCGGCTAATTAGACAATCATGGTATTTCCTTCTGTATTTAGAATTGTACCATAAGCAGAACTCGTCTACTATATAAAGAGGAGATCTAATTATTTGTAAACATATTACATTCACGCAGAACAAAGCAATATATTACACTTTCTCTCTTAAAGCTTTCAATACTCTGTAGCTCAATTCATATTTTCAATAGCATACCCATTTGGTTCAAGGGCGACCTAACTCGAGGGTCAAAGCTGCGCATTACATTGATTTGCTTTATTTTTATTTTCAGCCCATTTCGAATATCAATTTACATATTTCTCAGTTTGTGCCAAGTGAAATCACATATCCTTAAAATCATTTATAAATTTAATTGTTATCCGATCTTTAGGGTAAATAGTTTGGCGCCCACCGTGGGCTAAGGATAATAGTGATTGCTTGGTGCTAATTTTCGTAACACACACTGCTTTATACTTGTTCTTGTGAGGGTTTTTGATTTCAGGATCATCATGACGAACTCTCAAGCAGTCCCCACCCATATCGACAATGGCCTTGGTTTCCATGGAGAAAATGACAATATAGCCGCCCTAGGGAACGAAATGCCCCCAGTTGACCTCGATCGAGTTCCGGTTGCAGACCCCATCGACGTCAACTCCCGTATTGCCATTAATGCAAATCTGGCCGCCGACCCTGAGAATAGCGTCCATAGAGATGTTCGATCAACATCAGGTTTTATGAATATCTTTCTTCCGACCTATGTTGTAAGTTAGTTAGTTAGATATCGAAACTGGACTTGAAGACTGTTAATAGTAGTAGGTTTGAGAACCGGTTCGATAGCTTTCATTAACGAGGCTCGTACATACACAGATTTTGTCTCCGCTGGACTCTTTTGTAATAGCTTGATGAGCTAAACCAACAAGAGCCAGAACACACAGGGCAATGAAGAAGGCGAAATCAGCCTTCGAATAATATTCGAAATGTTGCAGGCTCAACAAGCTACAATAGCACAACTCCAAAATCAGAACCACGCACCGAGCAGGGTCGAGCCCGAGCCATCGTAGGAAGTTGTTCATTGGGCCAACCGGTGTTAGGAAGATCAAAGGGAAATGAATCATGGACCGACCTCGCTATCATGAAAATGCTCGAGGAGCTCACAAAGCAAAGTGAATCGGGGGAGAAAAAGATTGAAAAAAATTACAAGAAAGTAGAAACATATAACTCCATAGTTGATCAAATTCCGGGGGCACCACTGATTTTGAAGGGTTTGGATTCGAAAAAGTTCGTGCAAAATCCCTTCGCCCCTGGCGCGGCTCCTAAACCCATTCCAAAGAAATTCTGCATGCTAGAAATTCCCAAGTATAATGGAACTACCGACCCCAACGAGTATGTTACTTCTTACACATACGCAATTAAGGGGAACGATCTAGAGGACGATGAGACCGAGTCCGTATTGCTAAAGAAATTCGGGGAGAATTTATCAAAGGGAGCGATGATATGGTACCATAATTCTCCACCTATCTCCATTGGTTCTTTTTCCATGCTCGTAGATTCCTTTGTTAAAGCACACGCCAGAGCCATAAAGGTCGAGAATAGGAAGTCGGACCTCTTCAAAGTGAAGCAGAAAGACAACGAGATGCTCAGAGAGTTCGTGTCTCGATTCCAAATGAAATGCATAGATATACCACCGGTTGTCAATGATTGGGCCGTTCAGGCCTTCACTCAAGGGTTAAACATACGAAGCTCGGTGGCCTCACAACAGTTAAAGAAGAACTTTATCGAATACCCAGCTGTCACCTGGGCCGATGTGCATAATCGGTATCAGTCAAAGATTAGGGTCGAAGATGACCAGTTGGGAGCTCCTTTCGGGTCCGTTTATCCTATCAGGCCTGTCGACAAAGTAAAAAGGGATGTTGACAGGGAACAGTCGTCGAACAAAGATTGATACCAGCCATACGGTGGAGATCGGAGAAACAACGTGCCTGGACGCAACCCCGTTCGAACTGATAGAAGAAATGATCGAGGTCAGAGCTCTCGAGGGCTCATGAGTAAGAGTGGTTTCAACAGGAATGTCGATCCCAAAGAAACACCACGACTATCGGAATACAACTTCAATATTGATGCAAAGGCTATCATATCAGCCATCGGGCGCATCAAAGACACCAGGTGGCCTCGACCCCTGCAGAATGATTCGGCCTAGAGAAATCCTAATCAAATGTGCAAGTATCATGGTACCCATGGTCATAGAACAGAAGATTGCAGACAGTTGATGGAGGAGGTAGCCCGTTTGTTCAACGAGGGGCATCTTATAGAAGTCTTAAGCGATCGGGCTAAGAACCACTTCAAGAATAGAGATTCAAACATACAGAATGATAAAGAAAGGCACAATACGTAATCCACATGATTGTTGGAGGGGTTGATATTCCTCAGGGGCCCGTATTTAAGCGCACCAAGGTGTCGATCACAAGGGAAAAGAAGACTCAGGATTATGTACCGGAAGGGACCTTGTCTTTCAACGACGAGGATGCAGAGGGAATCTTACAACCCCACAACGACGCACTAGTAATGTATGTTCTTATGAATAAAACTCAAGTTAAACCTGTTTTGACTGATCTAGGTAGCTCGGCCAATATTATTCGATTGAGGGTCGTGAAACAGCTCGCCCTACAGGATCAAGTTGTGCTCGCAACCTGAGTACTTAACGGCTTCAACATGGCATGCGAAACCACCAAAGGCGAAATAACTTTGCCAGTGAACGTGATCGGGACCATCCACGAAACAAAGTTCCATGTGATTGAGGGTGACATGAGGTACAACGCCCTATTCGGAAGGCCATGGATCCATAACGTGAGGGCAGTACCCTCGACCCTTCACCAAGTTCTGAAGTTCCCAACACCAGAGGGAGTAAAAACGGTCTACGAGGAGCAGCTCGCCGCCAAGGAGATGTTTGCAGTCAACGAAGTGATACCGATATCGACACTCTTATCAATGAATGGATCAGATTCGAAGAGAAAATAAGAAGCCAAATAGCAACCACAGACACCGGCCTCGACCCAATTGGAGAAGCAAGGGATCGACGAGTATGACGACTATTGGATCCCTCGATCTTTCATAATTTTTGATGAATCCGATGCCACCAAGTCAATGGTCGAAGAGCTGGAACAGGTCATACTGATCGAACATCCGCCCGAACGAAAGGTATACCTGGGCACGGGGTTAACCCCCGAGCTCAGGAAAAACTTTATTCAATTCCTTTTAGCTAACATGGATTGCTTTGCTTGGTCCCATCTTGATATGACATGGATCCCACTGGAAATCACTGCTCATAAACTGAGCCTGGACCCGAGGTCTCATCCAGTGAAGCAAAAAAGAAGGCCCTAGTCTGAGTTTAAGCGTGCCTTCATCAACGACGAGGTAACCAAACTTCTCAAAATAGGATCCATTCGGGAAGTAAAGTATCCCGAATGGTTAGAAAATGTAGTGGTAGTCCCTAAGAAGGGAAATAAACTTAGAATGTGTGTAGATTATACATATCTGAATAAAGCATGCCCTAAGGATTCTTTTCCTTTGCCTAACATCGATCATATGATCTATGCCACGGCCAGCAACGAGATTCTCAGTTTTCTCGATGCCTACTCCGGGTACAACCAAATACAAATGAACTCGAACGATCAGGAAAAGACCTCGTCTATCACTAAGTACGACACCTACTGTCATAATGTAATGCCATCCAGACTAAAAAATGATGGTGCAACTTATCAATGCTTGGTAAATCGAATGTTCGAAGAATAAATAGGAAAATCAATGGAAGTTTATATTGATGACATGTTAGGTAAGTCCCTGCGAGCAGAGGACCATTTGAAGCATTTGCAGGAAATTTTCGATATACTAAAGAAGTACAATATGAAGCTCAACCCAGAAAAGTGCGCGTTTGGGTCGGCTCGGGCAAGTTTCTTTGCTTCACGGTATCCAACCGGGGTATCGAGATCAACCCCGATAAAATCAAAGCTATCGAGGATATCATGGTAGTAGATAATGTAAAGGCCATGCAGAGGCTAATGGGGCGCATAGCCGCCCTAGGGAGATTCATTTCAAGATCCTCAGATAGGAGCCATCGATTCTTCTCATTACTAAAGAAGAAGAATTATTTTACGTGGACTCCGAAATGCCAACAGGCCTTGGAGGAACTAAATCGGTACTTGTCGAGCCCGCTGCTGCTTCACACTCCAAAAACGGACTAGCAACTTTACTTGTATTTGGCAGTCTCGGAGATAGCGGTAAGTGGAGTGTTGGTCTGAGAAGAACAAAGTACGGAATTCCCTATATATTATGTTAGTCGGACCTTAGGTGAGGCCGAGACCAGATATTCACACTTAGAAAAATTAGTGCTTGCTTTAATAAGCGCCTCTAGGAAACTAAAGCCATATTTTCAATGTCATCCAATATGTGTTGTAACAAATTATCCACTTCAAAATATTTTGCACAAACCCGAGCTCTGGGGTCGACTGGCCAAATGAGCCGTAGAAACCAGCGGGTACGATATTGAATATCGACCCCGAACAGCCATCAAGTCTCAAATCTTGGCAGACTTCGTGGCTGACTTCACACAGGCCCTTGTAGCCGAGGTTGAAAGAGAACTATTAATTAAACCGAGTACATCCTCGGGAGTTTGGACCCTCTTTACGGACGGAGTTTTGAACGCGAAGGGGTCCGGGCTAGACATCGTACTAATACCACCCACATGTAATGTAGTTAGATGATCTATCAGGACTACAAAATTGACTAACAACGAGATCGAGTATGAGTCTATGATTGCAGGTCTCGAATTAGCTAAAAGCTTGAGAGCGAAGGTCGTCGAGGCCAAGTGTGATTCCCTCCTTGTGGTAAACCAAGTTAACAAGACCTTTGAAGTCCGAGAAGATTGAATACATAGATACTTGGATAAATTACAGGTGACTCTACAACGATTCAAGGAATGGACCTTGCAACATGTACCTCGAGAACAGAACAACGAGGCTGATGCCCTTGCAAATTTAGGGTCAGCGGTCGAAGACGACAAACTCAACTCGGGGACTGTCGTACAACTCATGAGGTCGGTGATCAAAGAAGGTCACACTAAGATAAACTCCACAAGTTTGACCTGGGATTGGAGAAACAAGTACATAGCGTATTTGAAGAATGGAAAACTTCCATCAGATCCAAAGGAGTCGAGAGCTCAGCGCACAAAGGAAGCACGGTTCACCTTGTCCGAAGACGGAACACTATTTAGAAAGATATTCGATGGTCCGTTAGCAATATGTGTGGGACCAGGAGATACCGAATACGTCCTAAGAGAAGTCCACGAGGGCACTTGCGGAAATCATTCCGGTGCCGAATCATTGGTCCACAAAGTAATTAGAGTTGGGTACTATTGGATCGATATGGAGAAAGATGCAAAGGAGTTCGTTCGAAAATGCGAAAAAATGCCAAAGGCATGCGCCGATGATTCATCAACCCGGGGAACTACTTCATTCGCTCTTATCCCATGGCCATTCATGAAATAGGAGATGGACATCGTCGGCCCTCTTCCATTGGCTCCAGGTAAAGCTCAATTTATTTTATTTATGACTGATTATTTCTCTATGTCGGTTGAAGCACAGGCTTTCCGGAAAGTCAGAGAAAAGGAGGTCATAGACTTTATTTGGGACCACATCATATGTCGATTCGGGATGCCCTCCGAGATTGTGTGTGATAATTGAAAGAAGTTCATCGGCAACAAAGTGACTAAATTTCTCGAAGACCACAAGATCAAAAGGATCCTATCAACGCCTTATCACCCCAGAGGGAACAGACAAGCCGAATCGACCAACAAAGCTATCATCCAAAATCTTAAGAAGAGATTGACCGACGCCAAAGGAAAATGGAGAGAAATACTACCCGAGGTTCTATGGGAATACCACATAACATCAAAATCCAGTATCAAAGCTACCCCTTTTCATTAGTTTATGGCACCGAAGCTCTAATTTCGGTCGAGGTCGGAGAACCTGAATAGAAGAGTCAAATAACGAGGCCCTAAATATGAGCCTAGAATTGTTGGATGAAAAACGCGAAGCCGCCATATTCCGATTGGCCTCCCAGAAACAGCGGATCAAAAGGTACTACAATCGAAGAGCCAATCTTCGACATTTTAACGTCGGGGACTTGGTGCTAAGGAAAGTCACCCTCAACACCTGAAATCAGAATGAAGGAAAACTGGGTCCGAACTGGGAAGGACCATACCAGATTCTCGAAGTCACTGGAAAAGGATCTTACAAGCTCGGAACGACGAATGGGGAACAACGATCGAGAAATTGGAACATATCACACCTAAAATGATACTACTTCTAAGGTACGACCCCCTTCCATTTTCATTTCTATTTTAAAACTAACTCTTGCAGGTGGTCAACCAGAATCAACAATGGATTTTTCAACAAGAAGTCTTTAGGTCTGAAAGAACGCGTTGCAGTCTTTTTCCCTTAGATCGGTTTTGTCCCAAATGGGTTTTTCGGCCAGGTTTTTAATGAGGCAACCATTAATCGTGCTAAATTAGAACAATTCAAAAGTAACCGAGGCTACTTTTCAATCAACCTCGAATACTAGGGGGACATTGTCCTCGAATGTCGACTTTGTTGCGAGAAAATTACTTCATAACAACAGGGTCTCGATAGGTGAAATTTGTAAGGGCTAAACGGTCAAACGAATCGTGCCCGCATAGGTTGCTCGAGCCCTGGCACAGAACATGTACACATGTATCATTTTTTACAAAAATGAAGAGAAGTATTTTTCCTTGCCAATATCTCATGCCTTAGAAAATTTTTTCTACTTCACAATTCCATACTTTCGATATATTATGGAAACGGGCTTAAGGGCCGATCATAATCAGAGTTCGGATAATCACTCCCAGACTCGGGGACTGCCGTTCGAAAAGTAAATTCGAATAGGATCGAATTATTGAAACATCGAGGTCATAAGACGTTTTAGGCAACCCTCGAATTTTAAAGGCCACAGCCACCCCACTCAGGGACTATTACTTCGGGCAAGCTCGAAGTAAACGGGAAAATAAGCCCAATGGGAAGATCCCATACTAAGAGTCTATGCCGAATTAACACGGTTCAGAGACGTCCGAATTTCGTAACAAAATAGGCCTTCGAATTCTTTCATTATCGGTTTTAAAAGGCTACCCCCGGCAAAGTCATAAAAGTCTTTGGTAATATCGAGCCTCGAAAACTCTAATGAATGCAAAGTTGTTCGAACTCTCGAACGATTCCTTATTATTTTATGCTAAGGCATTCCAAGTTTTGTAAATACGAATGATAAAAACTTTTTTGAGCCGAATAGGGTAGAAATCTTTACATATAAACAATATTTTACAAAGGCCAGAACGACCAAATACAAAAATGCAAAGTCCTAAGGGCTGATTTTACTTCAAGTTCGAGAGATCATTCTCGCTCAACTAGAAACCCAAGGGTTACCTTACATCAAATTCGGTCAGACCCTCACTCGATCGTAAAGCCTAAGGGATATATGGATTCGGTTTCAAGCAAATCGTCTCAACCTCAAACCTTAGAATTTGACTTCATAATTTTGCAAGGCAAAAGGGAAGAAAGGTTTTTTTATATACATCAAAGATCCTTTACAAGGGCAACATGGACCGATAGAAATTCTCTACAAAAAGCCGAAACGGCCTTACCAAAAGCACAAAATATATAAAATCCTAAAAGGCCTAGTCATCTTCGGGAGCAACATCTTCACTCTCGGAGCCTTCTCCACTTTCAGATCCGCTCAGGCTCTCAGAATCATCGTCATCAGGATAAGCTAACCCTCTTGCTTTAGCTTTAAGCTCCTTAGCACTCTCAATCTCGACTATAACATCGAAGCCACGGGCATGGAACACTTCGAGAGTTTCCCTTAGAGATTGGCATTTGTCATGCTCAGATACCCAATTTGCTCGAGCCTGCCAGCATCGGCAACTTTCTTTGCTCGGACCTGAGAAACTTCAACATCGGTTCGATAGACAGCCACCATTGCATCAGCATTAACCTTGGTCGGTTCAACCTCTGATTTGGCCGCTTCGAGTTCTGTGACCAACTATTCCCGATCGAAAATTGTAGAACTCAACCTAGACTGGAGCTCCTCGATTTTATTGGTTTACACCAAGGTTTTCTCTTTCATGCTTCGGAGTTGGACTTCAGCCAAAGCCAGTTGGGCTCGGGCAATCACCTTTTCTGAGGCAAGTTAATCCATATTTTTCTTCCATTCACGACCTTAGTATTCACTGCGTCCACTTCCTCACGAAGTTGCCCGATCACATCGAGCTTTTGTTGGACCTGCAGGTTCAAACCATTAGTCACCACGCCCGAATCACCGACACTAACTTCTAAGATTCTTCTTACCTGCTTGGCCAGTTCGACATGTTCTTTCTTAGCCACTTCTAGCTCAGCACGGAGTCCTTTAGCTTCCTCTTCTCTTTGTTCACTGAGAATCTTGAAGTCATGCTTTTCCTTGGAGAGCCCTCGGATCTCGGCTTCATACCTGATCAGCTCCCCCCGGGATTGGTAGAAAGCTTCATGATGAAGCACCGAAGCCTACAAACATAGAAAAAAGAGTTATATAAAGGAAGAAAAGTATAAGTATAAAAATTGACATCAATAAAGGAATCTGGGATTCCTAGTTTAGAGCCTGTTGGGCTTCGTTGAAAAGACAGGGTGTTCCCACCTCATCCATATTGGCTTGGTCTTCTTCTATGACCAAGCATCAGAGATATATCTAGCCATCCCTACATGGGCAGAAAGAACCCGAGCATCCCCCAGGACCGAGATGGTAATTGATCGCCTACGCTCGGGATCGGCACTGGGGGCCAGAAATTGATTAGTCAGTTTAAAGCTCGAGGAAGCCTCGCTCGAGCTCTTCCTCGGTATGTCCAAGTCACTCAGACTGGTGACATCTTCCACTCGAACAAAATAACCACGGAAATGGTCTTCCTCCCCATGGGCCCCTTCCCCATGGAAAGTCTCCACAAACTGAGCTTCCTGTATCATCGCTTCGGTGAATGCAGGAAACGAGGGGGACTCTACGATTTCTATCACCCCAAGTAAATATTTTGGGGCACCGCCTTCGTCTCGGGGAGCCTCAAGCCCGGTTTCTATGACAGGTTTCACCGCCTCCTCAACGGCCTTCTCACCCCGAGATGAAACATCTTTGGCTCTTTATAGCTTGGGGACTTCGGTCGAGGTTTCCCCCTGGATCTCATCGATTCGGGGTAAAGTAGTTTCAGCTCCCACCGGCTCAGCATCTCCTTGAGTCTCAGCGTCAGCTCGTACACGAGCCACCAACCCAGAGTCATCTTCTTCTTCTTCTTCTTCTTCATACTTTAGCCGTTGGACTGACTGCAAGGTCAGAGGGATAATGTTCCACTTGTGTTTACGAGCTGCTCTCTTTTTGTATTTCTGCCCCTCGGAGTTTGAAGCCCTTTTTCTCTCTTCTTCTCCTTCCCCGGCTTCGAGACATATGGTGGAATTTCTTCATCACCAGACCGGGGCCTCATCATCACGTCCTTTCGGAGACCTACCAAAGCAGAAATTAAGTAAGCTCAGGAAAATGCTCGGACAATGGTTAAATTATTAAGTCAAGAAAGGGGGTTTACCATGACTACTATCCTCCCATCGACCCTTCGACAGATCGCGCCATGCGTCTCGACATGTGTTGACTTCGATACCAGGCTCCTGACCTAGTTCTCGAGCTGGGGAACTGCACCCGGCATCCAGGAAACGACTGCATCAAGTACAACGCCGATAAGAAAGGATGAAAAAGCAAAGACAATGAACAGAAATTAAGGACGGAATTATACTTACATCTCATATTCCATTTCTCTGGAAATGGCATACTCTCAGTCGGGATTAGGTCCGTGGTCTTCACTCGACAAAACCGGACCATCCAGCCCCGATCTTTGTCTTCATTTATGCTCGATAAAGGTGCCCTGGTGGCCCGACATTGAAGATTTATTAGCCCACCTCGATAGAGTCGAGGTCTATATAGGCACATGAGGTGGTCAAGGGTGAAAGGAAGCCCATCGACTTTGCTTACGAAGTAACGGAGTAGTATCACAGTCCTCCGAAAAGAGGGATGAGTTTGACCTAGGGTCACCTCGTATTGTTTTGGAGAAATCTATGATGATTGGATCGAGGGGACCCAACGTGAAGGGATAAGTGTAAACACTTAGAAACCCTTCCGCATGTGTGGTGATTTCTTCTTCTAGATCCGGCACCACCACCTGTTTGTTATCCTAGTTGCAATCTTTTTTAACGTGGTCAAGGAGGCATTTGGGTATCGAGCATATATATCTCGATACCGACTCACATCGATCGGGAACCGAGGAGGTTTTCTCAACCTTCAAGTCAGAATTGATAACACACCCGCCGGGGAAGAACTCTTCAGGGCGTGGCTCCGCCACTGGTTCCTCGCCGGCCGGCCGGGACAAGGAAGCAGTTTCTTTCTGCAGAACAGTGTTTGATGTTTTGGCCATTTAGTTTTTATAGGCAAGGAAGAATAGAAATTGAAAGGGAATACTTGGTTTTTTTGCCACTGGTTCTTCGCCGGCCGTTGACTGACGCACACTAAATGCCTGGGAAACTGTACCGATGAGACGTTTCGGCCACCTATGCTGCTTATATCATGATGTACCAAGGTGAAGATCGAGGAATCAAATCGTTTCTTATAATTACTCTCCAAAATATGAGGGGAATATCTATATATGGTCAAAATCGGGCTTGCCCTTTTTTGTTTGGTTAATCGAGACCGGGGTGGCAGGTTAAGGTTCGACCCCATGTTATATCGGACCATGAAGCAAAAATAGATTGCCGAGTTTGTGATTTAAGGACTGATCGAGATCGAGACCAGCCAAGATCGAGACCGAGTGGGACAGAGATCGAGCGAGATCGAAGGAAGCCTGCTGAGTTGGATAACAAAAAGCCAAGATATCTGTGATCGGGCAAGGATCGTGGCATAAATCTCGGCATGTATCAAGTCAAGATCGGTTAATTATCCAATCATGGGATTTCCTTATGTATTTAGAATTGTACCATAAGTAGAACTCATCTACTATATAAAGAGGGGATCTAATCATTTGTAAACACATTACATTCATGCAGAACAAAGCAATGTATTACATTTTCTCTCTTAAAACTTTTAATACTCTGTTGCTCAATTCATATTTTCAATATTATACCCATTTGGTTCGAGGGCGACCTAGCTCGAGGGCCAAAGCTGCGCATTACATTGGTTTGCTTTATTTTTATTTACAGTCCATTTCTAATATCAATTTACATATTTCTCAGTTTGTGCCAAGTGAAATTGCATATCCTTAAAATCATATATAAATTTTAATTTTTATCCGATTTTTAAGGTAAACATACTGCCAGCTATATAAACAATTTGTGTTTTGACATTAGAATAGAGTTCCATATAAGTTCGACCCCATCTATGGCATATGTTTCCTAGATCCATTATATAATAGCAAATATAGAGTATTTTCCGTGTCACGATCCCAAATTTCCACCTTAGGATGGCGTGATGGCACCTAGTCTCTAAGACTAGGTAAGCCTAACAAACAAGAGAATATGACAAAAATAATGACTAAAACATGAAATAAAGCTGATAAGTCTCATAATAATATCAATACTGAATCACAATTATGATATTTCCAAAACTCGATGAGACTGAGGTATTTGCTCTACAGAAATATACTAAAATCTCTAATACAACACTGTCTGATAATATGATAAACAATTATAAGGAAATGGCGGAAGGTGACTCCGAGGCCTGCGAGCGTCAGACATGTATACCTTGAAATCTCTGAAAATAACTGAATGATCACTACATCCGACACAAGAAGATGTACCTGGGTCTGCACCAAATGGGCAGAAGCGTAGCATGAGTACACCATAATGGTACCCAGTACGTATCAGACTAACCTCAGTAGAGCAGTGACGAGGCCAGGTCAAGACACCTACTAGGAATAGAAAGAGTAGTATATTCAAATAATGAAAGCGAGGAAATGAATGACAATAAAGTAGTCCAATAATGTAAGCTAACAATGGAGTATAAAGCAATAAAGGCAACAAGGAATGAACACATGAAAAGAGCAACAAGGAATCAATGCGGACAAATACAAGTAAGACAACAAAGAAGTAACAAAACTGTTCAACCAACAAGCCTTTTTAACATAGCCAATACAACAAGAATCACAACCGAGATGCTATGCCTCATATTCACATTTTACAATATCAATCACAATCTTTACTTATATCGCCACTTGAGCCTTACATTTATATATTTTTGAAACCATTTTTCCCGAGATAGCTACACGCGTTTTTCCTCCCTTATACCGCTGTGTGGCTTCAAGTAATTCCCTTACTAGCAACACGCACATAAATCCCACCTTATGTTGCCGCACGCACATTAACCCCTATCCTTATACCGCCGCATGTGCATCGATATCACAACACAATAACAACTCACATCACATGTGACATATGTCATAACTTGCCAAAATCATATACCAATGTTACCACAACATATAGCCTACGGTTCAGCCACAGTGTGTACAAGAATCTCAATAATTACAAAAAGAATCGAGAAATACTCAACAAGGAAAGATGTCTCAACATATATAATACGTTTATTTCATTTTACTTGAATTACGTCGTGGTTTGTTGCAGATGTTCATTATATTATTATTGTGTGGGATCGAGTTGCACGCTGCAACGGTTATTGCTATTATTGAGTGAGATCAAATTTCACACTGCAACAGTTGTTGGTATTGTTGTGTGGGATCGGGTTGCACGCCGCAACAGATATTGATATTACAGTTTGGGATCGGGTTGCATGCACGACAATATTTATATGTATATTTGTGGATCAGGTTGCGCGCCGCAACAGAGGAGACTCGTTATTGATATATAATTATGGATCGGGTTGCGCACCACAACAGTGTGTGATATGTTGTAGTTGATAGTTATTGTAGAGTTTATTCTGCTACTGTGATATGAGATTTGAGAACATCTTATTCTGGGGCCCTCTGGTAGTTGACTTTCGGGTCCATTTGTATGAGTTTACTGCTTTATCCATATTTTTGTATTCTGTTATTATTATTCGTACATGTTTATTGTGAGTGTCTTGTCATAGCCTCGTCAGTACTTCGTCGAGGTTAGGCACGACACTTACAGAGTACATGGGGTCGTTGTACTTATACAACACTTCTGCACTTCTTGTGCAGATCTCGGTGTTGGACCCATCGATGCATATGAGAATTTTTGTCCGAATCGACTTGCTGAGGATACTTGAGGTAGAGATGTTAGCGCTCACCGACCCTGAAGTTCTCTTCTATTCTATATTTACTGTTTACTTTTATTTCAAACAATTGTATTTTATTCAGACTTTATTTTTAGTACTCTAGTTGCTCATGTATTTGTGACTCCAGATTTCTGGGATGTACTTTGACCGCAACACGTTTTTATTTATCACATCTAATTTAGAATATTACAGTTTCGTATTATTAATGTTCTTTTTTTAAATTACTAAAAATGGTTAATTAATTAGCTATGTTGGCTTGCCTAGCAAGTGACGACATCACGGCCCACGGTTGGGATTTCGAGTCGTGACATCTTTGCTTTTGCAAAGATTTCCAACCTTAACCCCCCTTCACATTTGCAATAACTACCTCGCTAATGCGGTCACTGCAAATGCAAATTGGTGCTCGCATTTGCGAGACCTGCAACACCAGCCCAAGAATCAACAATCACTAAATAGTCTGAAATACTCCGAAACGAGTCTGAAACTCACCCGTGTCCCCGGGGCTCCACGCCAAACATCCACACAGGTACATAAATATTATACGAACTCGCTCGTGAGCTCCAAACACCAAAATAACATCCAGAATGAATTCACAATGAAACTCAAGAATCGCTAGAATTATAACCCAGCATCCGATTCTAACCAAACCAACTCGGAATGGCACCAAATTTTGCACACAAGTTCTAAATGACAAAACGGACCTATTCCAAGTCCCGAAACCAAAATCCAAGTCCGATAGACATGAAGTCAAACCATGGTTAAACTTAAAAAAAATTAAACATTCAAATTGCCGACTTGGCCAATTAGACCCAAAACCTTCTAGAAACACCCAAGTGCAAATTCTGGAATACACCCAAGTCCAAAAGAAATCTTTGGACCTAACGGAACCATCAAAACTTCGATCCGAGGTCAAATACATAAAAGTCAAACTTGGTTAACTCTTTCAATTTAAAGCTTCTAAATTGAGAATCATTCTTCTAAATCAAATACCGAACCGCTCAAAAATTAAAATTGATCATAGAAGCAAGTCATAAAATATCATATGAAGCTACTCAAAGCCGTAAACTACCGAAGAAAATGTAAATGCTCGAAGCGACCGGTCAGATCGTTATATAAAGTATATTAGAAGATTATGTCCAATAAGTAAAATCTTAATCATGCGAGAGGAAAGATATTCAATACCTTATGGCTTGATACTCAAGATCGTTTGAATACCTTGTGCTTCCTACTCAAGATTCTAGCTAGAACTAATTTAGTTTTAATAGGAGTAGCATAATAGGTTTAAGAGTTGATACTTTGGGTTTTAATTACTTATTGACTTATAAACATTTTCATAATCACAAGGCCCCAATAAAAATTAATATTTTGTTATTTTTAAACTTAACATATAAAATTATTCAGTATGGTTCAGTATTTTTTTGATTTATTTTTGTCAAATCAAGAACCTACCTTAGTTATCAGTATTGTTATAGATTTATAGAAAAATCTACGATTAAAAGAAATCTAACAATCGATTCAGTATGGTACTATCACGGCCCATTTCTCCCTCCGTAAGACATCGTGACGACACCTAGTCGCTACGACTAGGTAAGACTAATAAAATCAAAATAACTGAAGTAAACCAATAATTACAACTAACTTCAATATATATAGTGTACTGATAAGGATGCCACTCGGCATGTACAAGTAAACCAACCATCGAATATGCACAGTATTCCCAAAACCCGGTAAATCACGAGTCACAAGTTCTAAGAAATTCTGTTTAACTGTCTCCTATACATAATGTCTAAATAGATAAATGAGGGAAAACAATATAAGGGATAGATGAGGACTCCGAGGATCTGTGGGCACGGGCAGATATACCTTGAAGTCTTCGATAAGCTACAACGACTGAACTAATGATGAGGCGGATAAAATGTACCTGGATTTGCACACGAAACACATGTGCAGGAAGGTCATGAGTACACCACAATGGTACTGAGTAAGTTCCAAGCCTAACCTCGGTCGAGTAGTGACGAGGTCAGGTCAGAGCCCTACCGGAACATATATATAATACAAACTGAAATGTAACAAGGAAAGAATCATGGAAAAATAATAGCTCGGAACACAATAGTTCAACAGAGGATCTCCCGAGATAGCGTCTCGTAATCCCAAATGTAAATGTAAAGGGGGATCTCCCGGAATACCGTTTCGTAGTCCCAAATATAAAGGTGCAGGGGGTTTCTCCCGAAATACCGTTCCGTAGTCCCAAATATAAATATGCATGGGGATCTCCCGGAATACCGTTCCGTAGTCCCAAAGTAAATATGCAAGACAGGGAGGATCTCCCGGAATAACGTTCTGTAGTCCCAAAGTGAATATGCAACCAAACAACAAGAATCAATAATCATGGCACGGAGTATTAAAATTTATCCTAAGTACAAGTCAAGGAAGACAGGTAAATCCACTAAACATGTTGCACGTAGTTAAAGTAAACAATTAAGGCAAGTAGGGCAGGCATGATTTCTTAGTCTAGCAAGATACTATACATGCTAATAAGTTCAAATAATAGGGGAAACACATGTTACTATCTAGTGAAAATTGGGTTTTTACAATAATTAGCCTGTGTACGTACTCGTCACTTCACATACATGGCTCTCATATATCAAAAACAATACCAAATCCTAGGGGGAGTTCCCCCACACAAGGTTAGGTAAGCCATTTACCTCGAACCGAGCTCAAACCAATCCAAAATTACGCTCTTGCACGAGTATCTGACTCCGTATGGCCCAAATCTAATCAAAACCAATTACATAACATAAATACAACTACAAGAAACTACTATAACGAACATAATCAAAGTTAAAGCAAGGAATCGGAAAATCGCTCAAAAAGCCTCCCCGGGCCCACGTATCGGAATCGGATAAAAGTCACAAAATATGAACACCCATTCACTCACGAGTCTAACCATACCAAATTTGCTCAAATCCGATACCAAAATCTCGATCAAAACCCCAAAATTCGCCCTAAGAACTTTTCTCAAATATTTCCCAATTTTTCACCCTAAATACGAAATTAAATGATGAATTCAAGCATAGATTTGTGGAATATCACAGAGGAGTTAGGATTCATTACCCAATGACTTCCTCTGAAGATCTCTCAAAAATGTCGCCTTCCACCAAGCTCCCAATTAAATTTTGTGATATGAACTTCAAACCCTCGAAAATCCCCTTTTCTACCCAGCGATTTTCGCTTGTGCGATTCCAGGACCGCATCTGCTGTCCCGCACCTGCATAAGAATCATCGCAGGTACGAAATCAACTTAAATGGGCTGGGATCGCATCTACGAGCACTAGGTCGCACCTGCGAGCCTGCTCTTGCGGTCCCTCATCCGCTCCTGCGCTTCCGCTTCTGCGGACCCTTCACCGCACCTGCGATCCCAGCTGACAAGGCCCATATTTGCATCTGCAGTCCCATAGACGCTTATGCGGCTCCGCACCTACAGTCTAAAGAGCGCAGGTGTGGTTACACTAGATACAACAACTTCAGAAAATTCCTATGTCTCAATTCAACCCGTTAAGCACCCGAAACTCACCCGAAGCCCCCCGAACCTCAACCAAATATAACAACCAATACTAAAACACCATATGAACTTAGTCGAGCCTTCAAACCACATCGAACAACATCAAAAACATGAATTATACGCGGATTCAAGCCTAATGAACTTTGAGATTTCTAAATTCTACAAACGACGTCGAAATATATCAAATCTCGTCCGAATGACCTCCAATTTTACCCACAAGTCAAAATTGACACTACGAACCTATTCCAACTTCCAGAATTACATTCTGAGCCTGATATCAAAATTTCCACTGCCGACCAAAGTCGCCAAAATTCCAAGTGTTGCCAATTCAAGCCTAATTCTACTACGGACCTCCGAATCACATTTTGGGACGCGCTCCTAAGTCCAAAATAAGATAACGGAGATAACGGAAGCATCAAAAATCAAATCGGAGGTCGTTGACACACAAGTAGACATCCGGTCGACTTTCCAACTTAAACTTCCAATTAAGAGACGAAGTGTCTCAATTCACTCCAAAATCCAAAAGAACCCTCCTGACAAGACAAAATAACAGAAATAGATACGGGAAAAGCAGTTAATAGGAGATCGGGGCTCGAACTCTTGAAATGACCGGTTGTGTCGTTACATCCTCCCCCTCTTAAAATAATCATTCGTCCTCGAATGAGTATAGAGACATACCTGAAGTTGTGAAATGATAAGGATAATGGCTGCGCATATCCCCCTCAGTCTCCCAAGTCGCCTCCTCGACCAACTGACCCCTCCACTGAACCCTTACTGAGGCAATGCTCTTTGACCTTAGGTTTTTGACCTACCTGTCCAAGATAACAACTGGCTCCTCAACATAAGATAGATCTGTGTCTAACTGGACTGAGCTGAAATCCAATACATGAGCCGGATCACCGTGATACTTCCGGAGAATAAAAACGTGGAATACCGGATGAACTCCTGCTAGTCTGGGAGGTAGGGCAATCTCATAAGCAACCTTCCCAACACGCCGAAATATCTCAAAAGGACCAATGTACCTCGGGCTCAGCTTGCCCTTCTTCCCGAACCTCATGATGCCCTTCATAGGAGATATCCGAAGTAAGACCTGCTCTCCAACCATGAATGCTAAATCACAAACGTTCCAGTCCGCATAACTCTTATATCTGGAATGGGCTGTACGAAGTCTATCCTGAATCACCTTCACTTTATCTAGGGCATCCTGGACCAAGTCTGTACCCAACAATCGGGCCTGGCTCGGCTCAAACTAACCCACTGGGGGACCGACACCGCCTACCATATAGAGCCTCATACAATACCATCTGAATGCTGGACTGATAACTGTTGTTGTAAGCAAACTCTGCAAACGGCAAGAACTGGTCCCATGACCCTCCAAACTCCATCACACAAGCACGGAGCATAGTGCCCATCTGAATCGTGCGCTCAGACAACCCGTTTGTCTGAGGGTGAAATGATATGCTCAACTCCACCCTAGTGCCCAACTCCTGTTGTACAGCTCTCCAGAACCGTGATGTAAACTGTGTACCTCTGTCTGAAATGATGTAAACTGGGACACCATGAAGGCGAACAATCTCTCGGATGTAAATCTCAGCCAACCTTTCTGAAGAGTAAGTAGTCATCACTTGGATGAAATGAGCTGGCTTGATCAGCCGATCCACAATAACCCAAATAGCATCCAACTTCCTCGAAGTCCGTGGGAGCCCAACTATGAAATCCATGGTGATCCGCTCCCACTTCCACTCGGAGATCTTTAACCTCTGAAGCAAGCCACCCGGTCTCTGATGTTCATACTTAACCTGCTGACAGTTGAGACACAAAGCCACAAACCCAACTATATCCTTCTTCATCCTCCTCTACCAATAGTGCTGTCTCAAATCCTGGTGCATCTTCGCGGCACCCCGATGAATGGAATACCGCGAGCTATGGGCATCCTCAAGAATCAACTCCCAAAGCCCATCCACGTTGGGCACACATAGCCGGCCAACATCCTCATCACACAATCATCACCAATAGTCACATCTCTAGCATCACCTCACCGAACCCTGTCCTGAATGACGAGCAGATGGGGGTCACTATACTGACACTCCCTGATACGGTCATAAAGAGAAGATCAAGAGACCATGCAAGCCAACATTCGACTCGGCTTCGAAATATCCAATCTCACAAACTTGCTGGCTAAGGCCTGAACATCCAATGCTAAGGGCCTCTCTGCTATTAGAAGATATGTCAAACTCCCCAAACTCTCCGCCCGATGAATCAAAGCATCGGCCACTACATTGGCCTTCCCCTGGTGGTACAAAATAGTGATGTCATAATCCTTAAGTAGCTCCAACCATCTCCGCTAACGCAAATTAAGGTTCTTTTGCTTGAACAGGAGATGCAAACTCCGGTGATCAGTGTAAATCTCACAAGGAACACCGTACAAATAGTGGCGTCAAATCTTCAAGACATGAACAATAGCTGCGAACTCAAGATCGTGGACAGGATAATTCTTCTCATACACTTTCAGCTTTCTGGACGCATAGGCAATCACCATATCGTCCTGCATCAACACCATGCCAAAACCAATCCGCGAAGCATCACAAGACGGTGTAACACCCCAAACCTGTAGGCAATACTAATATTGGGGCTGTAGTCAAAGCTGTCTGGAGCTTCTGAAAGCTCTCCTCACACTCATTCGTCCACCTAAATGGATCACCCTTCTGGGTCAGCATCCTCATTGGTGCTGAAATAGATGAAAACCCCTTGACAAAATGATGGTAATACCCTGCCAAATCAAGGAAACTGTGGATCTCCGTAGCTGATGAAGGTCTAGGCCAACTCTGCACTGCCTCCACCTTCTTCGAATATACCTTGATCCACTCACTCGATATTACGTGACCCAAGAATGCCACTGAGTCAAGCCAAAACTCACACTTAGAAAATTTTGCATACAATCTCTTCTACCTCAAAGTCTGAAGCACAGTCCTCAGGTGCTGCTCATGATCTTCCCGAGTCCGGGTATACACTAGGATGTCGTCAATAAACACAATGACGAAGGAGTCAAGATAAGGCTGGAACACACTGTGCATCAAATGCATAAAGGTTTCTGGGGCATTGGTCAACCCAAAGGACATGACAAGAAACTCATAGTGACCATATTTGGTCCTGAAAGCAGTCTTCGGGATATACGGCTCCCGAATCTTCAACTGATGATAGCCTGAAAGCAAGTAAATCTTGGAAAACAGTCTGGTACCCTGTAATTGATCAAATAAGTCATCAATGCGAGATAATGGATACCTGTTCTTCATTGAAACCTTGTTCAGCTAGTGATACTCAATACACATGCGCATGACACCGTCCTTTTTCTTCACAAACAAGACCGGAGCACCCCAAGGTGACACACTGGGCCGAATGAAGCCATTATCAAGCAATTCCTACAACTGCCTTTTCAACTCCTTCAACTCAGGATGAGCCATACGGTAAGGACGAATAGAGATGGGCTGAGTGCCTAGCAATAAATCAATGCCAAAATAAATATCCCTGTCGGGCGGCATGCCCGGAAGATCAACTGGAAACACATCAGGGAAGTCCCTCACTACTGGAACTGACTCAACTGTAGGGGTATCAATACTGACATCTCTGACATAAGCTAAATACGCATCACACCCTTTGTCAACCATTTGCTGAGCCTTAAGAAATGAAATAACCTGCGGGGAGTATACTCTAAGGTACCTCTCCACTCTAATCGTGGTAAGCCTGGCATAGCCAGCGTCATAATCTTTGCGTGACAATCAAGAATAGCATAATGGGGCGACAACCAGTCCATGCCCAAGATAACATCAAAATCTACCATGCTGAGTAATAATAAATCGGCTCTGGTCTCAAAACCACTAAGAGCAATCAAACACGACCAATATACGCGGTCCACAACAAGAGAATCTCCCACAGGAATAGATACATAAATAGGGGAACTCAAAGAATCCCGAGATACCCCCAAATGTGGAGCAAAATAAGAGGACATATAGGAATACGTAGAGCCTGGGTCAAATAATACTGACACATCTCTATGACAGATTGGAACAATACTTGTGATGACAGAATCAGAAGTAACTGCCTCCGAATGAGCTGGAAGGGCATAATACCTAGCCTGGCCTCCCCCTCTAGGGTGACCTCGACCTCCCCGACCTCCACCTCGAGCTGGCTGAGTAGGTGGGGCTGCAACTGGTGCTAGAAGTATGGCCGGATGACCCGGTAGAGCACGTGGTGGCTGAGAAGTTTGAGGAGGTGCACTCCTCCTAAGTCTGGGGCTATCCCTCACCATATGACGGGTATCACCACACTCAAAACAACTTTGGGGCTATCCCTCACCATATGACGGGTATCACCACACTCAAAACAACCCCTCGGAAGACGCAACGGCTGTGACTAGCTCGGGCCTGGCCTGCTAGACTGGCCGCTAATATCACCCCGATTAAGAGGCACACTAGATACTAGTGGTGCATAATAAGGTCCCTGAGGCCTGGAAGGAGCTGGAACACCACTGCCGGCTGGAAGGGCTGAATGAATAGGGCGACTCAATAACCCCTACCATGGCGAGCTGCTGGGGCACGAGCTCCTGAATAATGACCAGTATCTCGAGACCTCTTGGCCTCTCTCTCCTCTCTGTTCCGGGAAAACATTCCCTCCACTCTCCTGGCAATGCCACGACCTGCTGATAAGAGATATCCATCTCCAACTCCCTGGACATACTGGTCCTGATACTGGGGTGGAGTCCCTCAATGAAGCGACGGACCCTCTCTTTGACCGTAGAAACCAAAGCCGGTTCGTGTCGGGCTAACTCACTGAAACGAACTGCATACTCCGACACAGTCATAGAAACCTGGCGCAGCTGCTCAAACTCTGTGCGCCAAACATCCCAAGGGCTTTGAGGGACATACTCACGCAAAAACATATCTGAGAACTGAGTCCAAGAGAGTGAGGCTGCCTCTCCGGACTACTCAGCACATAGGCACGCCACCACTAATAGGATGCTCCTCTCAACTGCAAAACGGTAAAGAAACCCCACTCGTCTCCGCTATGACCATAGTGTGGAGAATACAATGACACTTCTCGAGAAAACCCTGAGCATCCACTGAAGCTAATCCGCTGAAAGTAGGTAGGTGGTACTTCTTGTACCTATCAAGTCTAAGTTGCTCTGCCTCAAAAACAGCTACCCTCGTCTCATGATGAACCGAGCCACTGGGGCATAAGAATAAACTCTAGGGCCTGATCAACTTGGACGCTCTGCTCAGGAGTACGGGCTGCGGGAGTCTGTGCCCCTCCCCCAGCCTGAGATGTGGAGGGAGCTATCGGGATCAATCCAGCCGGAGCTAAAGTGTTGAACATTCTCATGAACTGGGCTAGAGTCTCCTGGAGGGCTGGAGCAGCAATAGGAACCTCCGGTGTCTGTCCTGCAGTTAGAGCTGATGGGGGATCCTCTGTCGCAGCTCACGTAAGTGCTCTGGATGCACCGCCTTGTCGTCCTCTACCCCGGCCCTGGCCTCAGGCGACTCTGGCAAGGGGCACAGGTGCCTGATCGTCAGATCTCCCAGTACGAGTCCTCACCATCTGTGAGAAAGAACAGAATAGAGAATTTTCGAATTTGATGTCAATAACTCACACGACAAGGAACTCAAAGAAGTATGATTGTTCTTAACAGTTCCATAGCCTCCCGAAGATAAGTACAGACGTCTCCGTACCGATGCGCGAGACTCTAATAGACTGGCTTGTGACTCACGACACCTATGAACCTAGAGCTCTGATACCAACTTGTTACGACTCATTTCTCCTTCCGTAAGACGTCGTGACGGCACCTAGTCGCTATGACTAGGTAAACCTAATAAAATCAAAATAACGGAAGTAAAGAAATAATTAAAACTAAATTCAATAGACATAATGTACTGATAAGGATGTCACTCGGCATGTACAAGTAATCCAGCCATCGAATATGCACAATATTCCTAAAACCCGGTAAATCACGAGTCACAAGCTCTAAGAAATTCTGTCTACTCTCTCCTATACATAGTGTCTAAATAGATAAAGGGGGGAAAATAATATAAGGGATAGATGGGGACTCCAAGGATCTGCGGGTGCGAGAAGATATACCTTGAAGTCTCCGGTAAGCTGCAACGACTGCACTAATGATGAGGCGGATAAGATGTACCTGGATCTGCACACGAAAAACATGTGCAGTAAGGGTATGAGTACACCATAATAGTACCCAATAAGTGCCAAGCCTAACCTCGGTCGAGTATTGACGATGTCAGGTCAAGACTCTACCAGAACATATATATAATAAAGCAAAGCAAAAGAAAGTATCGCAGTAATAAAGACTGAAATGTAACAAGGAAAGAATCATGGAAAAACAACAGCTCGGAACACAACAGTTCAACAGGGGATCTCCCGAGATAGCGTCTCGTAATCCTAAATGTAAATGTAAAGGGGGATCTCCCGGAATACCGTTTCGTAGTCCCAAATATAAAGGTGCAGGGGGTTTCTCCCGAAATACCGTTTCGTAGTCCCAAATATAAATATGCATGGGGATCTCCCGGAATACCGTTCCGTAGTCCCAAAGTAAATATGCAAGACAGGGAGGATCTCCCGGAATAACGTTCTGTAGTCTCAAAGTGAATATGCATCCAAACAACAAGATTCAATAATCATGGCACAGAGTATTACATTTATCCTAAGTACAAGTCAAGGAAGACAGGTAAAGCAACTAAACATATTGCACGTAGTTCAAGTAAACAGTTAAGGCAAGTAGACATATTTTCTTAGTATAACAAGATACTATACATGCTAATAAGTTCAAATAAGAGGGGAAAAACTAGTTACTATTTAGTGAAAAGTGGGGTTTTACAATAATTAGCCCGTGTACGTACTCGTCACCTCACGTACACGACTCTCATATATAAAAAAACAATACTAAATCCTAAGGAGAGTTCCCCCACACAAGGCTAGGCAAGTCCTTACCTCGAACCAAGCTCAAATTAATCCGAAATTACGCTCTTGCCATGAGTATCCGACTCCGAATGACCCAAATCTAATCAAAACCAATTACATAACATAAATACAACTACAAGAAACTACTTTAACGAACGGAATCAAAGTTAAAGCATGGAATTGGAAAATCACTAGAAAAACCTCCTTGGGCCCACTTCTCAGAATCGGTTAAAAGTCACAAAATATGAACACCCATTCACTCACGAGTCTAACCATACCAAATTTACTCAAATCCGATACCAAAATCTCAATCAAAACCCCAAAATTCGCCCTAAGAACTTTTCTCAAAATTTCCCATTTTTTCACCAAAAATTCGAAAATAAATGATGAATTCGAGCATAGATTAGTGGAATATAATCACAGAGGAGTTAGGATTCATTACCCAATGACTTCCTCTGAAAATCTCTCAAAATGCCGCCTTCCACCGAGCTCCCTATTAAATTTTGTGATATGAACTTCAAACCCTCAAAAATCCCCTTTTCTGCCGAGCGGTTTATGCTTCTGCGATCCCAGGACCGCATCTACGGTCCCGCACCTACGGAAGAACTATCACATGTGCGAAATCAACTTCAATGGGCTGGGATCGCATCTGCGAGCACTGGGCCGTACCTGCGGTTCCTTATCCGCTCCTGCGCTTTCGCTTCTACAGGCCCTTCACCGCACCTGCGATCCCAGCTGACAAGGCCCATATTCGCATCTGCGGTCCCATAACCGCTTCTGCGGCTCCGCACCTGCGACCCAAAGTGCGCAGGTGTGGTTACACTAGATACATCAACTTCAACAATTTCCTAAGTCTCAATTCAACCTGTTAAGCACCCGAAACTCACCCGAGGCCCTCGGGTCATCAACCAAATATACCAACCAAACCTAAAACACCATACGGACTTAGTCTAGCCTTCAAACTACGTTGAACAATATCAAAAACATGAATTATACATGGATTCAAGCCTAATGAACTTTGAAATTTCCAAATTCTACAAACGACGTCGAAACATATCAAATCTCGTCCGAATGACCTCAAATTTTACCCACAAGTCACAATTGACACTACGAACCTATTCCAACTTCCGGAATTTCATTCCGTTCCCGATATCAAAATTTTCGCTGCGGACCAAAGTCGCCAAAATTCCAATTTTATCCAATTCAAGCCTAATTCTACTACTGACCTCCGAATCACATTCCGGACGCGTTCATAAGTCCAAAATCACCTAACGGAGCTAACGAAACAAACAAAAATCAAATCTAAGGTCGTTTACATACAAGTCGACATCCGATCGACTTTCCAACTTAAGCTTCGAATTAAGAGACGAAGTGTCTCGATTTCACTCTAAAACCCGAAACGAACTCTCCCAACAAGACAAAATAGCAGAAATAGATATGGGAAAATCAGTAGGGGATTGGGACTCTAACTTTCAAAATGACCGGCCAGATCGTTACAGTTAAGGTTCGCTCGATTAATCGATTTTTAAAGAACTGTTGACATTCCCATATAAAACTTCAAGGTAATTGGTAAAGTAATTCAAAGTTGGAATATCTAGGTTGTGTGTCAGCCCAAACATCTAAGTCACCATTTTAGCCCAACTATGCTCTATTTACCCCACGAATGACTCACTCCTAACGGTCCTTACCTTACTAAGGCCATCTCCAACGATGCTATATTTTTCCATAATGCAGTTAGTTTTTGCAGAAATTTGGCTCCAATGCTCCCTCATTTTTTACTGTAAAACGGGGGATGAATAGTGTCACTCCAAATTTGGAGTGACACTATTCATCTCCTCAATTATTATTCCGTATTACTTTATTTTTTTTAATTATTTAACTCTTTTAATTTATCTATTTATATATACCTAATTATGTTTATATAATATCTTATAATATTTTTACCTCTTAACTTTGACGTATAATTTTGATGAATTAATTTCGTGCATTTATTAATATATATAATCTATAATATTTGCTTACAAATTATATTATTTAAAAATTTATGGTATAAAATAATTTTATATTAAATGATTATATAATAAAGGAATATAAATTATATGTAATGAATATGTAAAAAAGAAAAAAGATAGAATTTCTTTAATAGAAATAATTAAATAAAATTTAAATGAAAGATACAGAGAAGAATATAAAATAGAATATTCCTTTTTAGAGTAAAAAAAAGAGTAATAGTTGGAGTAACTTTACTTCATTTCGGAGGAGAAAATGAAGGCAAGAGTTAGAGATGACCTTGGAGATGACCTATTACCCCTAAAAGTAGCTCCTCTCTCCTCCACTTTTTCAGAACACCGATAACTTCCGCTGCTAACAATAACTTTCTTCCTCACTCATATTCTCGAATTAGGTTGTCATTGTTCTTTCTTCTGTCTTTTTTTATTTTTTCAAGAAAAGTAAGTATACAATATAGCTTAGATTTTCCCCTTATTCATGTTTTGTTGCATGTGTTTTTTTATTTTTTCCACACGCGCGCACTCGAATAGGTTATTGTTCTTTCTTCTGTCTTTTTTTATTTTTTCAAGAAAAGTAAGTATACAATATATCTTAGAGTTTCCCCTTATTCATGTTTTGTTGCATGTGTTTTTTTTTTCCACAAGCGCACACTCGAATTAGGTTGTCATTGTTCTTTCTTCTGTCTTTTTTATTTTTTCAAGCAAAGTAAGTATACAATATAGCTTAGAGTTTCTCCTTATTCATGTTTTGTTGCATGTGTTTTTATTTTTTCCACAAGCGCGCACTCGAATTAGGTTGTCATTGTTCTTTCTTCTGTCTTTTTTTATTTTTTCAAGCAAAGTAAGTATACAATATAGCTTAGAGTTTCCCCTTATTCATGTTTTGTTGCATGTGTTTTTTATTTTTTCCACACGCGCGCACTTGAATTAGGTTGTCATTGTTCTTTCTTCTTTCTTTTTTAATTTTTTCAAGCAAAGTAAGTATATAATATAGCTTAGAGTTTCCCCTTATTCATGTTTTGTTGCATGTGTTTTTATTTTTTCCACACGCGCATATATATATATTTTTTTTTAGGTTACTTCTGCTTAGATTATGTATAGTAGTTATGGTTTTCATAATTTTCGTAATTTAGTATATCAAAATGGCTAGTCGTGAATCTACGAAAATTCAAGGTAAAGAGAGTAAGGTTAATTTGACTTCAATTCCTAGATTTGTTGATGAATATAATGTTGATCTTGGTTGGGAGAACAATCCCAATTTCTGCTAAGAAAATATATGTTGCACCGCATGAAGTTATCTCAGTTGGGAGCACAACTCCGAGTACGCGCTCGCAAATGACTGATGTTCATGCAGACAATATAGTGGATAGTAAATCTTCCGTACACGGTTAAAATCAGGCCTACCCGATTTTACTATTTGACCGAGACCAGGAGGTTGCATCAAATGACGGCTTCGTAACGGAACAGACTAAATCACAAGGATAAGGTACCGAGTTCAGAATCGAGGTATTTGTCAAGATCGAGGCAAGTAGCAATCGAAGCCAAATGAGACAGACATCGAGTAAGATCGAAGATAGTACAACAACAGAAAGGCGAGATATCTGTTACTAGTCGAAGATCATGGCGTAAATCTCGAAACGGATCAAATCAGAAACAGTTGATTAGCTAATCATGGGATTTCCTTCTGTAATTAGAGTTATACCATAAGTAGAATTCCTCTACTATATAAAGGGGTTTGTAATCATTTGTAAGGGATATTATTAAAAAACATCAAAGCAATATAATTCTCCTTCTCGCTTGCATTCTTGTTCATCAGCTCGTTATATTTTTAATTGTTCTTGCATCAACCAATTCGAAGGTATCCAACCTCGAGGACTGAGTTCCATTCTAATATTGGTTTGCTTTACTTTATAATTCAATTATGTTATTTATCTTCATATTTATCAATTAGTATTGAGTGAAATCACGTATCTTTAAAACCACATTATAAGTTTAATTGTTATCCAATTTTAAGAGTAAACAATTTGGCCCCCACAGTGGGACTAAGGATAATAGTGATTGCTTAATACTGATTCCAATAACCCACTACTTTATGCTTGTTCTTGTAAGTGTTTTTTGTTTTCAAGATAAAACATGTCAAACTCACAAGTAGCACCCACACATGGTGACAACGACCTCGAATTTCACGGGGGAAACAACAATATAGCCGCCCCAGGGATCGAGGTGCCTTAGGCTGACCTCGAAGGAGTACCAATTGCAAATCCCTATCGACGTCAGTTCACATATTTCCCTAAATGCAAATTTGGGCGCTGATCTCTAAGGTAGCGTACGCAGGGAAGGTCGATCTGGTGATCGAGGTACGCAGGGCTGAGGAGACGGTGAAGTCAACCTCTAATTGATATTCGAGATGCTACAGGCTCAACAATCCGTTATAGCACAACTGCAAAATCAACATCGTGCACCAAGTGGGGTCGAATATGAGCCTCCACCAGAAGTTGTTCACAGGGTCAAACATGTACATGTACCGGAGAGATCGAACGCCAATGAATCGGGGACTGACCCCACCATTATGAAAATTCTCAAGGAACTCACTAAGCGAATTGAATCAGGAGAAAAGAAAATTGAGGCAAACGACACAAAGGTAGAAACATACAACTCCCGGATTGACCAAATACTGGGGGCACCACCGATTTTGAAAGGTATGGACTCGAAGAAGTTTGTGCAGAAGTCGTTCCCCTCAAATGCGGCTCCAAAGCCCATTCCGAAGAAATTTTTCCTGCCGGAAATCACGAAGTACAATGGAACCACCGATCCTAATGAGCATGTCACCTCCTATACATGCGCAACAAAGGGGAATGACTTAGAAGATGATGAGATCAAATCTGTTCTATTGAAGAAATTTGGAGAAACTCTATCGAAAGGGGAAATGATATGGTATCACAATCTAGCACCTAATTCCATTGATTCATTCGCCACACTTGTAGACTCCTTCGTGATGGCACACGCCGGAGCAATAAAGGTTGCGACTAAGAAGTCAGACCTCTTTAAAGTAGGACAGAAGGACAAAAATATGTTAAGAGAATTCATATCTTGGTTCCAGATGGAACACATGGACCTACCCCCCATCACAGATGATTGGTTGTTCAGGCCTTCACCCAAGGGTTGAGTGATCGGAGTTCGGTAGCATCACGGCAGCTGAAGCAGACTTTAATTGAATATCCATCAGTGACCTGGGCCGATGTGCATAATCGGTACCAGTCAAAGATCAGGGTCGAGAATGATCAATTGGGGACCCCTTCCAGCTCCGCCTATCCAAACAGTCCCATTGGCATAGTTAAAAGGGACATCAACATAGAACCCCGATCGAACAGAGATCGGTATCAACCATACAACATAGATTGTAGGAACAACGGCCTAGGATGTAATCCCGTTAGAAATGATCGAAGGAATGATGGAGGATAGAGTTTTCTTGAGGGCGCATGAGCAAAAGTGGCTTCGATAAACATGCTGATCCCACAGAAGCACCACGATTATCAAAATACAACTTCAGCATCGACGCATCAGGTATTGTTTCAGCCAGTGGGAGAATCAAAGACACTAGATGGCCCAGACCCCTACAGATTGATCCATCTCAAAGAAACCCCAATGACATATGAAAATACCATGGCACCCATGGTCATAGAACCGAAGACTGTAGACAACTAAGAGAGAACGCGGCACGTCTATGCAACGAGGGTCACCTTCGAGAATTCTTAAGTGAACGAGCTAAAAATCACTTCAGAGACAGGGATGCAAATAGGAAAAATGAACAAGAAGAACCACATCACATGATACATATGATCGTTGGTGGGGTCGACATACCACAAGGTCCCGTGTTCAAACTCACCAAGTTGTCAATCACCAGTTAGAAACGGACTCGTGACTATATACTGAAGGCACCTTGTCATTAAATGACGAGGAAGCTAAGGGGATCTCACAACCCCACAATGATGCATTGGTAATCTCTATCCTTATGAATAAAATTTAGGTTACACATGTTTTAATTGATCCAAGGAGCTCATCCAATATTATTCGATCGAGGGTCGTGAAGTAGCTCGGCCTACAGGACCAGATCATTCCCGCAACTAGGGTTCTCAATGGTTTCAACATGAACAGTGAACCAACTAAAGGTGAAATCATCCTACCAGTAAACATAGCTGGGACTATTCAAGAAACCAAGTTCCATGTGATCGAGGGCGATATGAGATACAACGCCCTGCTCGGAAGACCTTGGATTCACAACATGAGGGCAGTCCCTTCAACCGTTCTCCACATGCTGAAATTCCCAACGCCGGATGGAGTAAAAATGGTGTATGAGGAACAACATGCTGCCAAAGAAATGTTCACGGTCGATGAAGTAATACTGATATCGACACTTTCGTCAGTAAAAGGATCGAAGTAAAATGGAAAAAAGAGGTTAAATAGCAACTACAGGCACCAGCCTCAACTCATTTGGAGAAGTAGGGAACGGATGAGGACGATGATTACTGGATCCCTCGATCCTTCATAATCCCCGAGGATTCCAACGCTACCAAATTGACAGTTGAAGAGCTAGAGCAAGTCATACTGATCGAGTATCTGCCCGAGCGAAAGGTACATCTGGGCACGGGGTTAACCCCCGAGCTTAGGGAAAAACTCATTAAATTTCTTATTGATAATATAGATTGTTTTTCTTTGTCCCATTTAGATATGAATGGGATCCCACCTGAGTTCTTTACACATAGGTTAAGCTTGGATTCGAAGTTCCGCCAGGTAAAACAAAAGAGAAGGCCATAGTCCGAGGTAAAACATGCATTCATCAAGGACGAGGTAACCAAACTTCTCAAAACCCATTTGAGAAGTAAAATATCCCGAATGGTTAGCAAACATAGTCGTAGTCCCTAAAAAAGGGAACAAACTTAGTGTCACGACCCAAACTGGAGGATCCTGACTAGCACCCGGGCCATACTTGCCGAGCACCAACATACATTTTATCTAACATTCTTATTATCTTTAACGGATAACGAGTTTAATATAAATGGTAGATATGGATCATGAACATACATCACATGGGATGAAAATATTGCTAAGAAATTACATAAAAGGTACGAGCTACAACGCTGCCATGAAAGACTATACAACAAAAATTAGCCAACAAGGCATACCAAAATATACATGAGTCGACACCTATCTATGAGCCTATACAGGAGCATAAGTAATGCAGCATAGCCGGAACAGGGCCCCGACATACCCATAATATCTATAACAAAAATGCATACCAAGACCACGGCAAGTCCGGAGAAGGGATCTCACCTTTAACCGCTGAACTGGAAAGCCTATTGTGGTGGGGGAGATTTGTCTACCTGTCTATCAGGACCTACAGCACGACCTGCCGCGTCCACCAATAAAAGGATGTCAGTACGAATAAAGTATTGAGTACGTAACGCAGGAAAGCATAAATAAGAACAACAATGTAAAGAGAGATGTAGGAGATACAACCTATAGCGTCTGAGTGCTTCTAAGATACATTAACATGAAATGCATGATACATATATACACATAATCTTTTTAAACATCCGCCTCGTGGGCATCATCATCATCATAGAACATTAGCCTCTGTGGGCATCATCATCATCATATCATACCCAGCCTCAAAGAGGACTCGGTAAACCCAACTGATCAGTGGTTGCACAATAGGTTCCATACCCGGCCGACTATAGCGCGACTCGGTAGAGTAAAATAGATACATATATATAATGCATGCAGGACTCATTGGAATCATGTTCTAAACATTTCGGAGCGACGTAAGGTCGATATTCTCTGTACACATCATTAGGGCTAACTCTTCATCGAGAAACTTATAAGAATCAGAAGTACCAACAACATTGATAACATAAGAATAAGAGAAGAAACCTTAACATCAATTGTTCCATAAAAAGGGAAACAATGTAAGTACTGCTAGCTTCTAAGTAGAGTATCTTTGGAAGCCCGTTCATTGCATTATGTACAATAGGAGTCGTGCAAAAGAAGGAAAGGGATAGACTCACATACCTTGTATATACTTCCCAACCTTAAGCTACGCAAATGTCACAACTTCTTAATCTACAATAAGAGAAACGACAGTATCTTTATCGTTTAAGCGTCATAACTATTATGTATCGACCACAACCTATTTTACGATGAAACGGACAGCACCTCCCCTATTTATATGACTTCACACAAGTCAAAAAAATCACCAAACATCCCAAACAACATCAATAATAATCATATTGAGCCTCCCAAAACAGTCCACACACAACCTAATCACTTCACACATAAGACGACCACCGTAGTCGTGTCAAACGACCCGGAAATATTACAACGAATGACCAGATCACAACCCTACTTCTATATGGTGTTTCTACACACTATTACTCCTCCAAAACTCCACAAAACAATAGTAAAACACGAAGCCCAACAACAAAACAAAACAGTCCGCTACAAATCAAATAACTCGAACTCACGGCTTCCGATCACCGTCCCGTGAGTTCTAACTATTAGGAAAGATATTTATCAACCTTAATTGATAATTAAACACTTAAATACAGATATTAGACGTTTCTTAACTATGAAGTACCTTCCAAAAATCTAACTACAAAGAAAAAGGAGAGGCGGTATAATGACACTTACGTCGTAGGGATCATTTTGATGTTATTGCTTCTCGATTTCATGCCCGGAATGATAATCTTCTTTGAAAACCTAGAAGATAGCTTGAGGTTATGTTTATTGGTGTTCTCTGGTCGTTTTATGCTGAATAATGAAGAGAAATCCGACCTAAGGTTTATATATATCAAGTTTGGAAAAGTCAAAGAGGTGCTAGCTTGGCACCCTAGGATTGATCCATCTTCCGACGCTTAATCTTTTTTTCTTGATGTCGTATGAACGAACGGTTAAGAGAGTTGGAAACTAAATTCCAAGAACTTAAATTTGGTATATTATATAGCCTTGTATATCACATTAAATGTATTGCTCAAAAAGCTCTAGTGATCCACCTACTTGTCACTTATGATGTTTGCGCAGTCTCGCGAAACTGCAAATCTCTCTCTACTCCTACATCGTATCGATGAACGGTTTAATGAATTGAAAACTAGACTCATATATATTAAATTTGGTTGGTATATCAAGCAATAATTCCAAGTATATTAGGTGAAAATCTCAGTTACATTTGACCTAATTTTAAGCACATTATGAGTGTAACTTGTGAAGACCTTTGCCGACTTTTGTTCCACAACTTGCTTGACTTTAAAATGTAGAACACAAATATCATACGATAAAAATTAACTCAGAGAATAACCTCCTTATCATGTAATTAACCATAGTCTCACCCTAAAGTACATGTTATAACATTCCAAACTCGTCGACTTTTGACGAAACTTATTTTGTTCAATTGGTTTAGCTTCTAAGCTTTCCAACCCTCTTGGTACTCGCTATTCACGATCTTAAATATTTGTAACCTCTAATGTAATATTATTAATTTACTTTATATTCCATCAAATATAATCTTATTTCTGAGCTTACATCAATTGACTTACGATTTACTCTCACGTACGAAAACATGGGGTGTAACATCATTCCCACCTTTGGAACATTCATCCTCGAATGTTGACTAATGCACTTTTCCATATCTTAAGAAATAAATCTTATGAATAATTTAATATTGTCTTTGCCATCTAGGGAGTTGTTCAGTGAATAAATCCAAAGGCTAGAACATTCCCCCCCTTAGGCCTCTTTCTCACACCAGGACTTGTGATCGAACTCCTTTCAATGTCGTAACTATTTCTACCTTCTTTCATGCAACCTAGACAATTCGAAACTTGAATGTGCGCCAATGCGACTCTTATCTCCTTTTTTATTTCTTGTTAGATTTTAACCTATCTTTATGATTCACTTGGTGAAGATATATTGTACTATGACAAGTTGTCCCTATGGGCATAGGTGTACTAAAGTTCTTTATTTGGTATTTTGTTGAACTTACGACTATTGCTATATCTTGTTTCATAGATTCAGTTATCTATGCTTATGGCTTTAACACTACTAGGTAGGTCATACTATAACATAACTCTTACTTCGGTTTATTATTATGTAGACTTGCCACCCAACTCTATGTTTTTCTCTCATGGCTTATCCTATATGTATAGATATAAGCCATTTAATGCTTCCTTATTACCGTCCATCTTAATAATGACAGCATAATCTCATCTCATACTTGCTAACTTTCATCCATTCATTGTTGATTCACCTTCATATTGATCTATAATCTACCACTGATAATTTAAAATCTCTTATATAATATATCATCACTAGGGCTCACTTCTCATCGGGGAACATCTGAAATTTTCCTGATCCACTTAGGGACAATACTAAAATGCAATAACTGTATTTCATAACATCCCAATGTATTCATATTATGGGGGTATTCTAATCACGTGCAGTTCATGAAATACTTGTTCTCTAAATCATTACTCAATCAAAGGTCTAAACGTCATCCTCTTATCATTTATCACAATTATACCCTTACTTTACTTCCATGGTAGCATTCTATCTCATCTAAATGCTCCTAGTTTTAAACTCGTTTGAGTTCACTCATGATATACTGAGCTTTTTATAACTGTATGGAAACCATCAGCTCTCTTGTTGTGATGGGTTTAATCCCGAGGAATTACCTATTCTCGTCACCTTCTCACACACCTTTTCTTATCCTTACTCATGCCTAGCTAAAACCTTGTTGCTCTACCATACTTTAGCTTGCAACCTACACACATCTACTTATACTACTTGTAACCTTCTTTTCATCATGTTAGCACCATAGATTTCCTTTCACGCCTTCTCAGTTGTCTTTAAATGTAAATAATTACTTTTCCTGGTCATTTTGCTACTTGCTGCATGGATACTTGGCCTATCTTAGTGCCCATGAATACGGGAGTTCCCTGTAACTCATACGATCTCAATTATCAACTTTTGATTGATTTTTTTTTCTTCCGTTCATTAGCTATGATAGGTTCCACTTTCTTATGGAGTGCATACAACATTATAGTGAGACTGCTGTTACAAGTCCATTTCTACTTTAGGTCACTATGTTTATGTTGAAGACTGCTTCCTTATTTCCTCAACTAGTCTTTCGTTGTAGTAATTAGGGAAAAAATTCTAACTCTTATAAATCTAAGACCTTATTACATTGTATATCCCACTGTATTTCTGATGTTCTTACTCGCCTATCATTATCCTTAGTTACTTACCTCCATGCCCTTGTGCTTGTAGGGTTTCTTCTGAATTGAAATTTCAGTTGTCTCCATTGTGGCACTCTCTTTTATTTCCGTAACACTTATATTGTACCTTCTACTACCCCAACTCCTGTCTGAATATTTCTCGAGGATTACGATTTTGTATCTAAGAGACTGAATTTCCTATGCTGGGTTTCACTGCATTTATCTTGCATGATCTACTAATTTGCATATATCCTCCTATCTATCCATAACTAGGATCTTCCTGAATCAACTACTGACTACCCATTGGTCCACTCTTNGTACGGGATCCTTATGTATCAAGTTTTCATTCCCACTTATATATCAATATCATCGAGTGTGAAACCCTTATTGATTCTCCCCAACATCATGCTTGCATAATGTTCTGGATTTATATTATATCTATAGGATATGAATAAATGCAATATTATTCCTTTCATCTTTTTACCACATTCTTACTTTACCATTCGATATTTACCTCTTCATCTTTGACATTTTATTTCTACATATTCACAGACATTACTCGCCTTGCGGTAACCCTTCTACACCAGGTATAATTTAATTTCGTACACACAAGGGTGACACGTGGTATAACTGGCACATTTAGTCCCTTAAGCTTAACTCTGCTCATAGTGCTTGCTTTAGGGAAGCGTCTTCGTGAATGACCTTTAAAGGTTATTCTTCTATTGTTCATTCTATTATTGTCGAAACACTATCTTTGAAACGATGTCGACTATTACCAATTCCTTTGATCCCTAATTCATGTTCGATTTTTGTTTCTTGTTTACTATCCCATACTAATTCTATTACTTGGGGGGTCTAACTTTTTCTTATGGTAATCACGTGTGAGTCACCAACTCATTTCTCGAAATGAGGGTTTGGCTTTATGGCTTACACTTTTGCATTGTCTCAAGGCCTGTCTCCTCTCATTTTTTTTTCCTTCACTTGACTATAGACTTTATCATTATACCATATTCTGATTTACCGCTATCATTCATTTATCACCTCTTACTCATAATGTTTCATTTACTCTCTTCTTATTCTCATGCTAATATCTCTGTCTATTGCCCTATTATAAAGACTTCAACATGACGTTCTTTCACATTTAGCTCCCCTTGCTTCATATGACTCGCTCTTTGGGACGCCTAACATTCTTCTTTTTTTTTCTTTACTAGTGGCTGGAGTCATACTAAGGCAAATATTTATCCCTTCTAGGATCCTAGTGCCTATCTTCTGAAATTTCTGAATATTCTAGCATTCTTATCTGACTGTTCTATTCTAGAGTGACCATATGGCTATCTCCAAATGAGAACTATTACCATGTTCCGCACTACCCTTCAAAAATGTTTAATAATGATAAAAATCTATCCACAATTTTCGGTTACTCTAATCCCAGCTGGATCCTGATATCCTATCCTTCTCTTAAATTATTCCAGTTAGCTCCCATAGGGCATAATTGAGATTAGTATGGACAATTGTAGATATATCTGTTACCGTTGAAAGTAACTAAAAATGCTTATATTTCTCTGCCAGAATTATAAATACTGATAATCTTTATTAACTAGGTACCTCGTACCATTCTTTATCTTGCTTCTTTTACTTGCTAAAACTCGTATCTACCTTCTGATTCTCTTATTTCTTTTTACCATATGGGTAGATAGATATTCTTTCCTTAGAGCTCCTTATTAAGAAACTAACACATCTTAGTACACACATGATCTGCTGAAGCCCTCACATTTACTCATCATAAGCATGATGCAAAATTGAGTTCCTCT
>ML388176.1:13162-35614 GCA_005239525.1 Nicotiana knightiana | reverse complement strand
TAGATACATATATATAATGCATGCAGGACTCATTGGAATCATGTTCTGAACATTTTGGAGCGACGTAAGGTCGATATTTTCCATACACATCAACAGGGATAACTCTTCATCGAGAATCTTATAAGAATCAGGAAGTACCAACAACATTGATAACATAAGAATAAGAGAAGCAACCTTAACATCAATTGTTTCATAAAAAGGGAAACAATGTAAGTACTGCTAGCTTCTAAGAGTAGAGTATCTTTGGAAGCTCTTTCATTGCATTATGTACAATCGGAGTCGTGCAAAAGAAGGATAGGGATAGCCTCACATACCTTGTATATACTGCCCCAACCTCAAGCTACGCAAATGTCACAACTCCTTAATCTACAATAAGAGAAACGACACTATCGTTATCGTTTAAGCGTCATAACTATTATGTATCGACCACAACCTATTTTACGATGAAACGGACAACACCTCCCCTATTTATATGACTTCACACAAGTCAAAAAAATCACCAAACATCCCAAAAAACATCAATCATAATCATATTGAGCCTCCCAAAACAGTCCACACACAACCTAATCACTTCACACATAAGACGACAACCGTAGTCATGTCAAACCACCCGGAAATATTACAACAAATGACCAGATCAGAACCCTAAATCTATATGGTGTTTCTCCACACTATTAATCCTCCAAAACTCCACAAAACAATAGTAAAACGCGAAGCCCAACAACAAAACAAAACAGTCCGCTACAAATCAAATAACTCGAACTCACGGCTTCCGATCACCATCCCGTGAGTTCTAACTATTAGGAAAGATATTTATCAACCTTAATTGATAATTAAACACTTAAATACAGATATTAGACATTTCTTAACTATGAAGTACCTTCCAAAACTCTAACTACAAAGAAAAAGGAGAGGCGGTATAATGACACTTACGTCGTAGGGATAGTTTTAATTTTATTGCTTCTCGATTTCATGCCCGAAATGATAATCTTCTTTGAAAAAATAGAACATAGATTGAGGTTATATTTATGGGTGTTCTCTGGTAGTTTTATGCTGAATAATGAAGAGAAAGCTGACCTAAGGTTTATATATATCAAGTTTGGAAAAGTCAAAGAGGTGCTAGCTTGGCACCCTAGGATTGATCCATTTTCCGACGCTTATATCATTTTTCTTGATGTCGTATGAAAGAACGGTTAAGAGCGTTGGAAACTAAATTCCAAGACCTTCAATTTGGTATATTATATGTCCCAACAAGACCTCATATATTAAATGAAATGTATTTCTCAACAAGCTCCAGTGATCCACCTACTTGTCACTTATGATGTCTGCGCAGTTTCGCGAAACTGCAAATATCTCTCTACTCCTACGTCGTATCGATGAACGGTTTAATGAAATGGAAACTAGACTCATAGATATTAAATTTGGTTGGTATATCATACAATATTTCCAAGTATATTGNCCGACACTTTTTTTTTTCCTGATGTCGTATGAACGAACAGTTAAGAGCGTTGGAAACTACATTCCATGAACTTTAATTTGTTATAACATATTTCCCAATAAGACCTCATATATCACATGAAATGTATTGCTCAAAAAGCTCTAGTGATCCACCTACTTGTCACTTATGATGTCTGCGCAGTCTCGCAAAATGGAAAATATCTCTCTACTTCTATGTCATATCGATGGACGATTTAAAGCATTGGAAACTAGACTCATAGATCTTAAATTTGGTTGGTATATAATACAATAATTCCAAGTATGTTGGGAGAAAATCTTAGTTACATTTGACCTAATTTTAAGCACATTATGAGTGTAACTTGTGAAGACCTTTGCCGACTTTTGTTCCACAACTTGCTTGAATTCAAAATGTAGAACACAAATATCATACTATAAAAATTAACTCATAGAATAACCTCCTTATCATGTAATAAACCATAGTCTCACCCTAAAGTACATGTTATAACATTCCAAACTCGTCGACTTTTGACGAAACTTATTTTGTTCAATTGGTTTAGCTTCTAAGCTTTCCAACCNGTAAATATAACCTCCAATGTAACATTATTAACTTACTTTATATTCCATCAAATATAATCTTATTTCTGAGCTTACATCAATTGACTTACGATGTACTCTCACGTACGAAAACACAAGGGGGTAACACTTAGAATGTGCATAGACTATAAGGATTTAAACAAAGCATGTCCTAAAGACTCATTTCCTCTGCCGAATATCGATCGCATGATCGATGCCGTGGCCGGCCACGAGATCCTTAATTTTCTCGACGCCTACTCCTGGTAAAATCAAATTCAAATGAACCTAGAGGATCAGGAAAAGACTTCGTTCATCACTAAGTACGACACCTATTATTATAATATAATGCCGTTTGGGCTAAAAAATGCTGGTGCTACTTACCAACGCCTAGTAAATCGAATGTTCGAAGAATAAATAAAAAAATCAATGGAGGTATATATTTACAATATGCTAGTTAAGTCCCTGCGAGCAGAGGACCATTTGAAACATTTGCAGAAAACCTTCGATATAAAGAAATACAACAAGAAGCTCAATCCGGAGAAATGTGCATTCGGGGTCGGTTCGGGAAAGTTCCTCGGCTTTATGGTGTTAAATCGGGGAATCGAGATCAATCCCGATAAAATCAAGGAAATCGAAGACATCACAGTCGTGAACAATGTTAAGGTCGTACATAGATTAATAGGGCAGATTAACCGCCCTAGCCCAATTCATCTCGAGGTCTTCAGATAAAAGTCACAAGTTCTTCTCATTGCTCAAAAAGAAGAAGAATTTTTCTTGGAACTCGGAATGCCAACAAGCATTGGAAGAATTAAAGCGGTACCTCTCGAGCCCGCCACTGCTTCGCACTCCGAAAGCGGACGAGCGACTCTATGATGGTTTTAATTTAAATATTGAGACTTATGAAAAATATTGCGAAGAGGATAAGTGGTCACCACACAAATTGGGTGACATTGAAAATATGGTTTTAATTTCCTAGGCGCTTATTAGGGCAAGCGCTAGTTTTTCTAAGAGTATGTACCGGGTCTCGGCCTCAACTAAAGTTCGGCTAACATATTAAACAGGAAATTGCATACCTTGATCCTCTCGAACTAGGAACCTACTTACCGCGACTTCCGAGACAACTAAGTATAAGTAGAGTCGCTCGTCCGCTTTCGGAGTGCGAAGCAGTGGCAGGCTCGAGAGGTACCGCTTTAATTCTTCCAATGCTTGTTGGCATTCCGAGGTCCAAGCAAAATTGTTCTTCTTTTTGAGCAGTGAGAAGAACCTGTGACTTCTATATGAAGACCTCGAGATGAATCGGGCTAGGGCAAACGAGTATCAACCTCGAACGACCATCAAGTCTCAAATCTTAGCAGACTTCGTGGCCGACTTTACGCCAGCCCTCGTACCCGAGGTTGAAAAGGAACTATTATTAAAAAAAAGGTACGTCATCGGGGTATGGACCCTTTTCACAGATGGCGCTTCGAACATGAAGGGGTCCGGGCTACGCATAATTTTAAAGCCACCCACGGGCAACACAATTAGACAATCTATCAAAACTTCCAAGTTGACTAATAATGAGGCCGAGTATAAGGCCATGATTGCAAGTCTCGAGATAGTTAAGAGTTTGGGAGCAGAGGTCATCGAGGCCAAATGTGACTCCCTACTTATGTTAAACCAAGTCAAAAAAACCTTCGAGGTTCGAGAAGATCGAACGCAGATGTACTTGGACAAACTACAGGTGACACTACATCGGTTTAAAGAATGGACCCTAAAGCATGTACCTCGAGAACAAAATAGTGAGGCTGATGCCCTTGCAAATTTGGGGTCATCGGTCGAAGACGATGAAATTAGCTCGGGGACTGTCGTACAACTTTCAAAGTCAGTGAACAAAAAAGGACACGCCGAAATAAACTCCACAAGTCTAACATAGGATTGGAGGAATAAATATATTGAGTACCTAAAAAACGGGAAGCTTCCATCGGATCTTAAGGACTTGAGGACACTACGTACGGAGGACACTACGTACGAAGGCCGCACGATTCACATTGGCCGAAGATGGAACACTATATAGAAAGATGGTCGATGGACTGTTGGCAATATATTTGGGTCCCGGAGACACTGACTACATCTTATGGGAAATTCATGAGGGTACTTGCGGAAATCATTCCGGTGCCGAATCATTGGTTCAAAAAGTCATCAGAGCAGGATAATATTGGTCCAATATGGAAAAGGATACTAAGGAATTCGTTCGAAAGTGCCACAAGTGCCAAAGATATGCATTGATGATCCACCAACCCGGAGAGCAACTCCGTTCAATCCTATCTCCATGGCCATTCATGATATGGGGAATAAATATCGTCGGGCCTCTACCATCGGCCCCAGGTAAAGCTAAATTCATTTTATTTATGACTGACTATTTCTTTAAGTAGGTTGAAGCACAGGCCTTCGAGAAAGTCAGAGAAAAAGAAGTTATAGACTTCATCTGGGACCACATTATATGTCGATTCAGAATACCTGCCGAGATCGTATGCGACAATAGAAATCAATTCACCGGCAACAAAGTAACAAAGTTTCTCAAAGACCACAAAATACAAAGGATCTTGTCGACACCATGTCATCCTAGTGGGAATGGACATGCCAAATCGACAAAGAAGACCATCATTCAAAATCTAAAGAAAAGATTGAATGACGCTAATATAAATATTTCTTGAGGTCCTTTGGGAATATCGAACAACGTCAAAGTCCAGTACTGGGGCAACACCGTTCTCTTTAATCTACGATATCGTAGCTCTGATCCCTGTCGAAGTCGGGGAACCGAGTGTAAGGTTTCATTATGCAATGGAAGAATCAAATCACGAGGCTATGAATACGAGCCTCAGATTGCTGATGAAAAATAGGAAGCCGCCCTCGTTCGAATGGCTGCACAGAAGCAGCGGATTGAAAGGTACTACAACCAAAGAGTAAATCTTCGACACTTTAAAATCGGGGACTTGGTTTTGAGAAAGTTCACCCTCAATACTCGAGACCCAAACGAAGGAAAACTTGGCCCGAACTGGGAGGGACATTATCAGGTCCTCGATATCATCGGAAAGAGATCCTACAAACTTGGCTCGATGAATGGCGAACAATTACCGAATAATTGGAACATATCACTCCTCAAACGATATTATGTCTAAGTTATGACCTTCTCCATTTTCATTACACTTTATACCTACCATCTGCAAGTGTTTGATCGAATACATTGAAGGATTCTCCAAACACGAAGTCCTTAGGTCTGAAAGCACGCGTTGCACTCTTTTTTCCTTAGATCGATTTTTGTCCCTAATGGGTTTTTCCGGCGAGGTTTTAAACGAAGCAACCATTGTTCGTACTAACTTAGAGCGATTTAATAATATCCAAGGCTTCTTTACAATCAACATCAAATACTAGGGGGAATCACACTCGGATGATTACAAGGAAAATAATCCGTGTCAACAGGGTATCGATAGGTAAATTTTGTAAAGGGCCAAACGGTCGAATGAATCGTGTCCATTTAGATTATTCGAGCCCTAATGGCAAAACATGTATGCATGTACAATGTAATGAAAGAAGTATTTTTCCTTACCAGATGTTGCATGCCTTAGAAAAATTTATACTTTACAATTTTATACTTATGATCTATTATGGAAACTGGCTTAAGGGCCGATCACAACTGGAGTTCAAACAAATTACCCCATACTCGAGGACTGCCGCTCAAAAAATCGACATGATCGAATTACTAAACCTCGAGATCGTAAGACCCTAAAAAGGCAATCCTCAATTTTATAGTCCAAGGCCACCCCACTCGGGGACTAACACTTCGAACAAGTTCGAACTGTAATCAGGAAATAAGCCCAAGGGGAAGATCCCAAGGCTACGACCAAACTAACACGGTTCGGAGACGTCTGAATTCAGTAATGAAAACAGGCCTTCAAATACTTTTATAAACCGGTTAAAAAGGCTACCCTCGGCAAAATGACAAAAGGTTTTCGACAACGTCAGCCCTTGAAGAGCCCTAAGGGGTATCGAATTGTTCGAACCCTCAAACAGTTTTGTGCTAAGGCATAACAAAGCAAAGGGTTTCGATAACACTGAACCCCTAAAAACCTAATGGGTATAGATTTATCTCGTGCTAAGGCACGCCGGAATTTTATATGATTAACTCTTTTAAGACAAAAAAGGGAAAATCCATTCTTTTGAGGTCGTATCGGCCTAATTAAAAATCCTAAGGGCCATTTTATTTTTTGAGTTCGATAAATCTTCCTTACTCAACTAAAGCCTAAGGGTCACTCCACTTTGAGTTCAAGCAAGTATTTACTCGATTATAAAGACTACACTGGTCCGACTTCGGTCTAATGGCCTAAGTCTCAAACTAGTGAGCGAAATCTTCATAAGGCATGAATGCATGAGTGAAGTAAAATTTTCACAAGACAAAAGTTGAATAAAGACAAGACAGAGATAAAAGAAAACATTTTATACATATGAAGATATTTACAAAGGACCGATCAGGGTCCTACACAAAAGAAAAAAGAAAAGAAAAAATACTAAGGCTCCTAACTACTCTCGGGGGAAGCTTCTCCATCGGGGTCCCCCCACTCTCGGACCCGCTCTCGGTGCCCTCATAAGCATCATCATCAATATCATCCCCAGAAGAGTCCATTGCTCTAGCATCAGCTTCATGCTCTTTAGCCTTTACTATCTCATCGGTAAGATCGAAACCTCGAGCGTGGATCTCCTTGAGAGTTTCCCTCCAAGATTGGAATTTTGCGAGTTCAGCAATCCAGTGTGCTCGAGTTTGATCGGTCTTGGCAACCTCTCTCGCTTGGACTTGAGCGGCTTCAGCATTGGCCTGGTAGACGGCCGCGATCACCTCTACCTCAACCTTTGCCTTTCCGGCTTCAGATTTGGCCTTTGTAAGTTCGGAAGCCAACCGAGCCTGGAGCTCCTCTATTTTCTTTTCCTGAGCTGAGATTTTCACCTTCAGGCCTTGAAGCTGACTCTCGACCGATGACAATTAGGGCTCGAGTAGTCTCTTTCTCTACAGCCAAGCGGTCCATATTTTCTTTCCACCCCAAGGTCTCCGCCTTCATAATGTTGACCTCCTCATAGAACTACTCAATCCTCTCGACCTTCTGCTACAGCTGTGAGATTGAAGTGTTAGCCACCATTCCTGAATCAAGCCCATGATATTTTAAGATTGTCATTACCTGCTCGATCAGGTCGGTCTGATATTTGTGCGCCTTAGCCACTCGACTCGGAGATCCTTGATCTCCTCTTCTATTTGCCCACAGAGGAGTTTGAGGGCATTCCTTTCCTCCGAGATCCGTTGAAGGTCGGCCTCACTTTGACTCAGTTCTGCCCGAGACTTGGAAAAAGTCTCCTGATGGAGTGCCAAAGCCTGTATGAAAAAGAAAGTAAGTTAGACAGAAAATGGAGGAATGTGATATAAATAAAGGAATTAAGACTTACCTGATTTAGGAATCGTTGAGCCTCGTCGAAGAGGCTAGAAGCTTCATTCTGGTCGGAAGCATCTTCGACCCCAATAAAGAAATCTCGGTAGGGATCCTCCCCTACAGGGGATCCGTCTATCTCGGGGGTCCTCGAAGCTTGGGCATCTCGAATTATCTCTTCGGAAAAGGCAGGGAGAGTAGGAGAGTCTCGGATTACTATTGCCCCAAGTGAGTCACTTGGGGCGTTCTCTTCAGTTCGAAGGGCTTCAAGGCCGATCCCTTCAGACATACCCATTGTTTGTTCATTTCGGTGGGGGCAGCCTCAATCTACGATGACTCGAGGACTTTGCCCGAGTCCTTCTCCATGACCCCCTCCGTTCAAGGCGGGATATCATCAACCACCACCAATTCAGCGGCCTTTGGGGCCTCGATGGTCTTCTTCACTTGGGCCACCAATAAGGAGCCGTCGTCTTCTTCTTCTTCCTCCTCCTCCCTTAGCCGCTGAAGTACATCCGCAGGAAGGGCAATGATATTTGTCTTCGACTTGCGAACATGGTTTTTCTTGGGCTTTTGGGCCCCGGAGGTCGAGATCCTTTTCCTCTTATTATCCTTTGCAGGTTTTGGAACCGGGGCCAAAGTCTCTTCCTCGCCAGACGGGGGACTCATGACCGCATCCTTGCCCAGGCCTGTACATGAGAAAATTGAATAAGTAGAATAAAGGCATCTCAATCGAATCATCAAATACACAAAAAGTGGGCTTACCATGATTCTTGGCCTCCCGTCGGCCCTTTGCTAAATCTCTCCATGAGCGCTCGACATATGTAGAGGTCAAGACCAGGTTCCGAACCCAGCTCTCGAGGTCGAGAATCGGTTGGGGCATCCAAGCGACCGCTACATCTCCAAAAAAGACATCAATGAGAAAAGGCAAAGGGACAAAATAAAACATGAAAGCTACCAGTGAAGCAGTACTTACAATTCATATTCCATTTCTCAGGAAATGGCATCTTCTCGTCCGTGAGGTCGGAAGTCCTCACTCGAATGAACCGGCCCATCCAGCCTCGATCCTTGTCCTTATCTATTCTCGAGAATAGAATTTTGGTAGCCCAACACTGGAGTTTTATAAACCCGCCTCGATAGAGATGGGGTCTATACAATCTTATGAGGTGATCGAGGTTGAAAGGGATCCCCTCAACTTTGCTCACGAAGAATCGAAGAAGAATAACAATTTTCCAAAAGGAAGGGTGGATTTGGCCTAAAGTTATTTGATATTGAAGATAGAAATCGACAATGACGGGGTCGAGGGAGCCCAGTGTGAAAGGGTAAGTGTAAGCACTTAGAAACCATTCCACATGGATAGTGATGTCCTCTTCGGGGGTCGGAATCATCACCTCTTTACTCTCCCAGTTGCAGTCTTCCTTTACCTGCTTAAGGTATCCCTCAGTTATCGAGCATATATACCTCCACACTGGATCACACCGACCAGGAACCGACGAGGCCTTATCGGTTTTAAAATCGGAGTTCAACGCACAACCCCCAGGAATACACTCCTCAAGACGGGGTTCCACCGGAGTTCTCCCGCCGGCTGGTTGAGAAGATGAAACAGTTTCTTTTTGTGGTACCGTTTTTGATATTTTTGCCATTTTTGTATGAGTTTGAAGAAAGGGGAAGGTAATAGAACCTGATTTTTGAGAGAATATTAGAAACAAAACCTAAAGATTTTATGGAAATAAAGAACTTAGGAGATGCAAAGGCTTTGGAGATTTATGGGACTATTTATGGGATTCACGGCTAAGGTTCAAAGGCACTAGTGGCCGACCACCAACTGACACTCATTAATGATTTGGGGAACTGTACCGACAGGATGCCAAGAAATACCCAAGCCCAATCCCTATAAGCTCAAACAACCCAACCCAAAATCCCTCTCATTACCCGCACCGACCCAGGCCCAAACCCCATTACCCGGCCAACCATGTATATTACCCAAACGGCCTCGTTTTGTCCCTTCCAATCCCAGCCATTGGATCGATTTGATCCAACGGCTCCCAAACTCNCCCCTGTCCGTCTCTCTCACATCTCTCTAAACACCAAACCCTAGCCGCCACCCTCCGCCTGCCGGAAATCGCCTCCAGTGGCGGAGCTTCACCCAATCCGGACCAAATCTTCACCAGACAATCTCTTCCTCCTCCTCAGTCACCTCCCGTCATTGATTCCACCAAAATCCTACCCAAAATCATTCGATCTTAGATCTAAGAAACCTGAAACCCTAAAACCCCATGTCCGGCCGATTCAAGAACAACTAATGGTTCAAAGCTACATGAGTCAACAACTCTTGATGAGAGCTATTGATTCATGTGGGTTTGGATCATTTCCAAACCCCGACAGAATCCGTCAACACCCCGGGGGTATCCCTCACCCCCCCTTTCTTTTCTGACATTTCTTCGTTTTAAGTAAATGAAATTGTATGCCTCACTGTTTTGATACATGTGTTTATGTTGTACTGTTCTCACCTAGTATTTGTTTGTTCTTGATTTAGTTTAGATCTTTAAAATGCATGAGTCGATGATATAATAACCATTTTATATTTTGTTTACCTTAGCCGATTAGTTTGAAGTCGTTGGTTTGAGATTGGTTTTTTGTTGAATATCTTCTTTTCTTGGCCTGTTTAGTTCTAAATATGCATGCGTACCTAATCTGTGCCTTATTGTCTAAGTTGTTCACTGGTTGGAGATTCTTATGTTTTCCCGGATTGTTTTCCCCCTCTTTCCCCATTTTTTCTCAACTATTAAGTCTTTTTGTTTTAAGGGTTGGTTACTGATTTGGTTTAAGAGTTCATGAACTTTTTTGTTTAAATAACATGTTGTTGGTTTAATTGAATTTTTAGATTTGTTTGTTCAATATGCATGCCTATACTAATTATACTTTCTGTCTTTTTTGTTTTCTTTTGGTTTCAACTTTAGTTTCAATCGATTATTAATGGATGAAGTAATAGTTTAATTAGGTAATGAAGAGACAATTATGCCTGACTAATTAAGTGTGCATTTGAACTAAGTAATAATACAATTTACCTAAGTCTAAGAAGTTCAACCTAATTAATCTAAAGTAGTTGATTAACCTGAAACTAATCAACCAATTAGGCTAAAACTCAGTTCTAAGACAATGTTTGGCCAGGGTTTAACCTAGACTTATCAAGACTAATTTAGTTAACAATAGTTTCCTATAATCACTTGTTTAATAGATTAACCTAGTCTAATAGTCTCTTGAACAACTAACTAAGTCCTAAAATCTGCCTAAGGTAATTAATTTAGGACTAATTTACTAAAACAAATCATTTAACCTAGGCTTGATAATTAGTTAAGTTTCTGATTTTAGGTAAGTGAGTTTGACTTAATTAAACTAAATCAGTTAACTTAATTTAAGGAGTCAAAACTAATTGGTTTACTTTAATTAATTGACTTAAACATAAGTAAGTAGTATGAAACTAACTCTAGGCGTTTAATCAATTAACCTTTAATTAATTAACTCAACCTTAGTTAAGAACAACTAGTTGTCATCTAAAGGGCATAACTAGTGTCAGTTAACTATAGTTAAATGATAACCCAAGTAAGTCACCTTGGTTACCTAATGGTAAATATAGGGGCTTCAAAGGGGTACATGAGGAAACATACATTAGAAAATCAGATTCTTAAGGATAAAAAGGTCTTTTCTAAAGTAGGAAAGTTCTAGAAGAGGGGCAGCTGTCCCAAAGATAAGAATAACAGCTGCCCTATGTACTATTTCAGCCTTTTGGATGAGGAATATGCCGAAGCATATCCCATCCTTGAGCTCCCTATACATAGATTTTCTTTCTACATATTCTGGACTTTTTTTTAACAAAAAAGGCCTCTGTTGAAAAATCTGGATACAGAAATTTCATATACACACACAGTAGAAATCCTATATAAAAAAACACTGGATTAGGGATAGAAATATAAAAAAAGATCTGGCTTTCTTCAGTCTTGGTATTCTTGAACTTGGGTGGTAGCTGACTGGTTTTTCTGGGTTTTTAAGAGTTTATCTGGTTGAAATCTGTTTTCTTGATGGTCTTGTTTCAATTTCTAGATTTCCAAGCTTTCACTGTCTGGGTTTCTCTACTGCTGGTTTTTGTTTTCCTGTTAGTTGTTGTGTTGATCTCCAGTTTTTAGCATTTGACCTTTATTTGGTCAAATTTCTGTTTCTTTTACTCTTAAAAATGTATGTATTAACTCATCTTTTCTTAATGAAATTTCTTGAACTGGAATCTTCTTCTTCTTCTCCCTGCTTTAAACTAGTTGTCATTGATGAATGAGGTTATCTCTTCTGCTTTATGTAAATGTGACTGTATAGGTGTTTATTAGCATATTAATGAACCTGTGAATGTGATAGATACTGTTTTGTTGTTGGTATTTTCTTTGCTGAAATATTCTGTATATTTCAGGCCAAATGTATATAAATATGGTAAATATTCATAGTTCCATACTAAAAAATAAGGCTGCACTAGGGTGAAGAATCTGACCTTCTTTATGGTCAGGTTCTCCCTATAAGTGTGCAGAAAATATGCTTTCAATTGAGTCTCTTTGGTCAATAAAGAGATTCAACAAGAAAATCTCTAGATAGGTTAGTATTAGCACTAGGGTAGATGAATTTGACCTGTTAATGGTCAAATTCACCCCATGCTAGTGCACAAAAATAGTATAAATGACTGAAATTTACCCTTCAAAGGGTATAAAGTAGGTAGTCAAGAAGGCCTTTAGAGCAAAGAATCCGAGCCCAGAAATGGCTTGATTCATTCTTTAAAAAGCCAAGAGCAGTCAAAGTATTTGAATGAATACTTGCTGAAATATGGATATGACTATAAAGGTCAAAAAGGGCGGCATCATTAGAATGAATCTGACCCTTTCCATGGTTAGATTCTTTTCAGCAAATGCACAAAGTTTCCGCTTTGGTATCATAAAATCTCACATCAATAGAGTTAAGTCTGACCCCCGTCATGGTCAGATTTGCTCTAACAGATGCATTATACATCTATATTGAGATGATTAGAAACTACAAAAGAAGAGTTGCAAGTGTAAAGTATCTGGATGAGAAACAACCCATTAGGATTTTTTAGCTCCTTCTTTAATATTCAAAACTGTATTCTTACAGAGCTTGTATTTTTTTATTATTTCTGTAAAAAGAAAAACTGTAATTATTCATTTCTGCATTATGGGACTTTGTAATTTAAGATGGGACTGTGTATTCATTTTCAGCCTTTTTAATATATACTGTTAATGCTGACCTTTAAGGCAATCCCTTGAAATTTCTAGTCTAGTCCTAAATACAGTGCTGATAGGTGTTTAATCAAAAGAAGAACTTGTATTTTCTTAAATCAGCCTTCATAAAACTTCGAACGAATATTTACTGAATTTTTTTTAGAAAGCATTCGTCAAAAATCAGTCATTTTCAATACAAGTAGAAATCAGTAAGATTATTTCCAGTTCATTTCATATCTCGAAAAAAATGTCTTCTTAAAATCAACATGGGAACACTTTGAATACGTTCTAGTCTTAGAAACACGGGGTTAGGTTATTATTATTAAATCTGCCTGAGTTTATGTTATTTCAGAAAATTACAAAGGCCCAGGAAATAAAGTGATTCTAGCTTACCAAATTCAAAGCAGAAAATCAGTAGATAATATTTTTTATATGTTTGTGTATATATAATGTGTTTCTCAATGAACATATTTGATACCATTTAGCATATTAGAATGTAGAAGCCTTTAAGATTTGATAGAGAACCGAATTTCCTAACTAATATTCCTCTTGCAAAAATAGTCACAATTAGGATGGCCCAAGGTGTTACAAATGGGGCTAAATGAGGCCATAGCCCATAAAACGCCGTCTTTAGACTAATGTACACCATTTTTTAGATGATATTATAGGTAAGATGTTACTTTTGGTTCAAAATTTGATATAAAAATCGATCGTGACTTCAAAAATTACCTTAAACGACATTCGGGAGTGGCAACTCATGCCCCCGACCCTCAACTCCAAACAACTAATAAAAAATGCACATAGCAATCACGGGTGCATTTCATGTGACGTGTTTGCCATGTGTTTAAAAAACAACAAGTGCACGCCATCGTGACTTGTCTAAGATAAATCCATAAACATCTTAATCGATCTTAAAACTAAAACGCTCTTTCAAAAATAAAACTTAGAAAAATAATTGAATATTCGCCTCAAATAGGCATTTTTAATCGTCATGACCATAGTCATGACCATATAATCTACACTCGGGTGCGACAACTCATGTCCCCTTCTTCAACTTCAATGTTTTAATAAAAATCACATGTTGTAATTACGGGTGCATTTCATGTGGCGCAGTTATAATGTGTCAAAAAACAAACAAGTGTACGCCATCGCGACTTATTTCAAAATAATTCCATAAATATTAAAAAGCGGCTAAAAGTTAAGAAGGCTAAAAATGCACAATAGGTTTAAAATATATAAATAATTAGATAATTAGGCCAAATATTAATAGTTAAACGACCGTGCTAGAACCACAGAACTCGGGAGTGCCTAACACCTTCTCCCGGGTTAACAGAATTCCTTACTCGTATTTCTGGTCGCAGATAAATCAAAACAGAGTAAAAAATTTCCTCGGTTTGGGATTTCAAATGGTGTCCCGGAACACCATAAAAAATTCGGGTGGCGACTCTGAAAAATAATAAATAATCCCAAAATTGAATAATGTCACTTAAAGTGGAAAAACTCCCTTATTACCCTTACACCGGTGAAAAAGGAGGTGTGACAGCTCTGGAGACTCTGCTGGGGAACCGAACCCAGAAGCTCTGGTTCAGGGTTCAAGAATTGGAGCTTGAAATAAAATGTTTTATTTGGCTTTATTATCTGATTTTTACATGTTTAAACCTAACGTGCTAAATGTCGCTTTTTACCGCTTTGATATTATCTGAACTGTATATAAATTGTGCCGAAACCCTCTTCTCTCTGAGCTTCTAAATCATATGGGAAGTGTGCACTTCTTGTGACTTCTTTTCTATTAGAGTCATATCCAAAATTTAGAACGAGGTACGGATAAGTTGCAAAGCCGGTGAAGCTTCTGTATTCCCGGTACGCTGCCCCGTCCTCAGGTCGAGATGTCCACTCGGGTAAGCCTGGTCTAGAACAAAACCCCAAGTTTAAACCTAGAATAACCAAACCTCATGCCGGATCCCTAGTAGGAACGCTTGTCTGCATTATACACATTTGACTTAGGTGACTCAACACAGGGGTTGAGTCCGTCTAGGACGTGTGTACCCGAAATGAAAGACTACCCTGATGCATCTTACTTGTTACGTATGCATTTATTTGTCTAAGCTTGTGTATTGACCGGCTAAACAAAAAAATGAACAGAAAAACCGAGAGTGAGGTAGAATAGAGAATTCACCCTGTTTTGAAAATCCTCGTATTTATCCCGAAACTCTGCCAAAATTTCTGGAAAAAAAAATATAAAACAAAATGAGTGGGTGTATATTTTTAATCAGTTAGGATTTTCCCGAACTACGCATCGTTTGATTCTCACGGGTGTGGGATACGTAGGCAACCCTCATCGGGTTCGACTCCATTTTTCAAAATCAAAAGGATATAGCCCTAAATAAAATTAGGTGACGCCATTATAGCCTGATCGCCCAAGTGGGGCGCCGGAAGGCCATTTTTGCAAAAGTGGCCGCCTGTGTTTTGTCTTTGAATTTCGACCGAATTCGCGAACACGACCTTAAAGGGCCGTATTCGCAAAGGTGGTCCAGTTTTCTTTATTACAAAACACTTTGCCAAAATGACACTTTTCAAAATTTTTTCTGTGGTTTTAATAAAAAACGGACGTGCAGGATGAATACAGTTGAAAACATCCCCTTCAGGGCAGTCGAGGAAATCCCTCTAGGACTCCATATGTGGTGGAGAAACTTGCGGGAAACCAGTAGAAAGTCTGTTATGATAGCTTTAGGGGGACTTATTGGCCTTTTAAAGATCAAGCTGAGGTTGGACATCGTCGAAGCTCTGGTACCATTTTGGGATCCCGCCCACAATGTATTCCACTTTTCAAACTTTGAATTGACGCCCACGCTAGAGGAAATAACAGTGTATGCTGGTCTCAATCAGAATCTCAGAAGTCGGTACCCAGTGGAACCCATGGCGGTGACTCCCCACAAGTTTTTGGATCTGTTGAACATTAGCCAGGACGTCCAAGACCCACACTTGTCCGAAGGTTTCTGCACTTTCTATTTTCTTTACAGACGTTATGGAGATCCCCAGGGTTATGAGGCTAACAACACTGGTCTAACTCACAAAGATCAGGCTAAATGGGAAGCCCGCCGGGGGCTAGCTTTTGTGGTAGCATTCTTGGGCACCTTGATTTGCCCAAGAAGTGACGGATGCATAGACATTGGGCTTGTGGGAATAGCACACTTCATGATGAAAAATTCCAATGACACACTTATACCAATGGTCTTAGCCGAGATTTACAGTGCTCTGACAATTTGCCAATCTGGGGGAAAAATTCTTTGAGGGGTGCAACCTGCTCCTACAAATCTGGCTGATCAAACACCTTTGTCACCGCCCAGGCTACATGAACTACGGTTTAACCGGTTTGAATTGCATCGAGGAACATAGTACTCGGGTAGAAGGCCACCAATTTCCTGAAGGCACGGAAGCCTGGCACTCATACTTGAGCTCACTGACTGCCAACCGAATCGAGTGGACGTTCGGGTAGCTCCCTCTCAGCGAGGTTATCAATATGTCTGCTGAGGTTTTCTATCTCCTGTTAATGGGCATGCGAAGCATTCAGCCATATGCCCCGCACCGGGTCTTACGCCAGTTGGGGAGACAACAGGGTGTTCCCCATGACGAGGATTTAAGCCAACAAGCCATTGAGTTATGCCCAATAGCTGCATTTTCTAAAGGCAGGGTCCGTCAAATCTGGAACAAGTGTAGGTTTTTAGAACCTCAAACTCGAGTGAGAAACTTATCCAAAGGGGAAGTGGAGCCCGCCTACACCTTTTGGTAAGACATAAGAGGCAGGGAGCATCAAGAGCAAGAACGACCCGCAAAGAGACTCCACGTACAAAAATTCACCGAGCAAACTCAAGAGCATTGGGCTTGGTTAGAAAAGGAGAACAGCTACCAAGCCAGCATAAGCAAGTTGGAGGCCCAGGCCAGGGAAATCAAGTTCGAAACATTCTACATACTGCCTCAATTAAAGGGGAGAAAAATAGATTAGCCCAAGAAAATGAAGTCCTCCGGGCCCAGATACAGGAACTGAAAACAGCTGTTAAGAACCCAGAGAGAAGAAGAACTGATGAAAGGCTTATCAACAGCCTGAGGCATAAAGTATGCAACTATGGGAATGATTTAGACAAAGCTGAAGAAGAACTAGCCGAAGTTCGGGGAAGATTAACAAGAAGTGTAGAAGAAAGAACAGAGTTTGTCCAGAGACTAAAAAGGAAATATGACCAGGAAGTCGAGGGCTTGAAGGAAAAATTTGCCGCCCTCGAGAACGAAATAGCCAAACAGGCAAAAAGGTTTAAAACAGAGAGGGAACAGTGCTATGCCATGATGGCTAGGTTAGAAAAAGAGTTGCAACAATGGCAAGAACAAAGTCACAAAGACGCCCAAACTTTAGAGGCGAGATCCCAACAAATCGGGCGCCTGCTTCAAGAGAAGGGTATTATCAGGAATGCAAAAATATGACTCGAACCACTTTCTTCTCAGCAGTTATGATCTTCGTCCACAAGATAGTGGACGACCTTTACCGCCTCCGCCAAGACATAGCACGTAGGCCCGTGGCAAGGCTGAATGATGCACCACCGGCCCCTGGAGCAACGGAAGCACTAATGTATTCTTGATATTTTTCGAGTCTGTATTTCACTTTTCTAGTCATAGTCATATCTTGAGTCCACAATAGTTTTTATATTTTTAGAAAATATGTGTCAAGTCTGTTTTGCAAACTCTTTAATTACAAAAATGGGCTGCAAGCTTTCTGTAATCAAAAGTGTTTATTTAATGAATGGAAATTTTTAGAATGAAGCTTTTAGAGAAAAAAAAGATATATATATGCACTTCTTTGGGTTTTTTAGCATGAACTACCTGATGATCCGATTCACGCAGCGCCGTGATACGTAGGCAATCCACATAGGATTCGATCATAACCATAAGAGAGGAAATCGAGCAAGGAATAAAAAAGCGGAAGCAATAACAAAGGAAAGGGAAGAATAATAAAAAGAAAAACAAACTAAGAGATAAAGCCAGGATGAAGTACAAAATTGTTGCAAAAACATATAGAAAAGCATCAAGTGCATTGCATACCCCGTACGTGCGATTGCCTATGTGATAAATGTTTTAACCTAACGTTTTGTTGGTTCAATCTTAAGGTATTTTAGGGTGGTTAGTTTTGTGTAACCTAGCTTCTCATCCTTACTTCACTAGATCAAGGGAGCATAGAAATGACGTCTGAAAGTAAACTGGCCAATCGTCAACTCTTCCATGGAAGACCTAAATCCATCTATCCCAACATCTGAGTCAGCAACAGCTGAAGAGAACAGGACTCTGTGTTGCCGCATGCTGGAAATGTGGGACGCATGGTCCAATGGTAGGGAACCGCCCCGTACCATCCCGGGTTTCCCCTAGATAATCCCCAGGGCAGGAGGGACGTCCAACATCCCCATAAGCTACCCAGCCACGCCATTTGGATATCCAACTATGTCGGCTCACTTTCCCGGAAGGCCTTCTGAGGTTCGCCCCAGGATTTGTTTTCTGGTGTGTCTTCCAACATTTTCACCGCACCACCAATCTCCGCCACGGCCCCACCAACTATCTCCGTGCCAAGTTTTGAGCCGTCTGCATTCACATTCCAAACATCATCCGTCCATCAGGATACCGCTCATGCTATTCCCAATGCATATCCCCAACAAACTCAGCCTGAGTTCAATTTGGGACAGGATAAGAAAAGCTTCGAGAACGAAAATAACTCGAAAAATGAAGAGTATTGAACAAAGCCTAAAAAATATACAGGGGCTGAGCGGGCAGAAAAGTGTCTCCTATGAGGACTTTTACATGTTCCCGCACGTCCATCTGCCTCTCGGGTTCAAAACCCCCAAGTTCTTTCGAAAATATGACGGACATGGAGACTCCATAACCTATCTGAAAAGGTACTGCAACCAGCTCAGGGAGCAGGTGGGAAGGAGGAACTTCTCATGGCATATTTTGGAGAAAGGTTGACGGGGATTGCATCAGAATGGTACATGGACCAGGATATATCCCGTTGGCACATATGGGATGACTTGGCACGGGACTTTGTCCGAAAATTCCAATACAATGTGGACATCGCTCCTGATAGGAACTCACTATCCAATCTCAAAAAGAAACCCTCAGAGGGTACGCCATCAAATGGCGCGAGCAAGCCTCCAGTGTCAAACCTCCGATAGATGAGGTTGAAATGGTCAGCATTTTTCTACAAGCACAGGAAGCTGATTACTTCCAAAATATGATGTCCTCCATGGGCAAATCATTCGCGGAAGCAATTAAAATTGGAGAAATGATGGAGAATGGTCTAAAAACTGGTCGTATCCTGAGCCAATATGCCATAAGAGCAACCTCTCAGGCCATCCAAAGCGGATCCGGGATTGCAGCCAACAGGAAAAAGAAAGAAGAAGGGGCCATGATGGTTTCCAATGTCAGGAAACCTCGACAATACCCTCGCCCATTTCCCAAAGCTTCCCAACATTACTATCCTCACCAAGATACATCTTATTCTTCGCCCCCTTTTCCCTATGCGGTAATGAACGCTCAACCACATCCCAGGCCGCCACAACAATACAACCAGAATAGAACTCCACCCCCAAAAAATAACCATCATCCCCCGGCTCCATATAATCAACGCCCTCCTCAAAACAGCTACCCGTAAAATGCCTATCCCCAAGAACCAGCAAGGAGACTTAATTTCACTCCCATCGGAGAGCCTTATTCCAGTCTCTTCCCAAAGTTGGTCCATATGGGACTCCTGCAACCCGTACCTCCAAACGGGCAGAATCCCTAATTACCATCATATAGATCGGGTACTAGTTGTGCTTACCATTCCGGAGCAGAAGGGCACTACACGGAGGATTGCTGGACCCTCAAAAGGGCCGTGGAAAGCCTTATAGAACAAAAGAAAGTGGTTTTAAGGGACGAAGAAGCTCCCAATGTGACGAACAATCCACTGCCCGCTCCCAATCATGGGCCCGTCATCGACATGATTTGTGAAAACCAGGATTTCGATCCAGCTCTAAAGGCCATCATCACCATCGCAGATGCAGAAAGAATACCCAAGGCGGCACCCAAACCAGTCAAGGGAAAAGGCTGAGACTGGAACAAATAAGGGACCCCCTAAAGAGACTGTCCTTTACATCCCCAAGGCACGCAGGAAGGAACAAAGTGTGTTGAGTCCTCCTAGAAGGTTACAATTCAACAAGCAATAATGAATGACCCAAAAATGTATGTCCCGAAGGGGACGTATGCGGCGCCGGGGCAAATAATTTCACCCAGGCTCAATGAGCCTGTGGTTATTAGCCGCGCGTCGCAAACTCCCATGAAGAATACTACTGCCGTCCCATGGAATTATCACAGGACGGTGGTGACGTACAAGGGGAAAGAGACTACTGGGGAAACAGACGATATAAACTCTTCAGAGAAATACCTCGACCCGGAAGAGCTAAACAAAAGCAAGCTGAAACGCTTTCCGTCCAAAAGGACGATCAGTGCCGGAGAGGTAGAAGAATTCTTCAAGAATATGAAAACCTCTTAATACACCATAATCGAGGAGCTCAGAAAGTCCCCCACCCAGGTCTCGATTCTATCCTTGCTGGTAAATTCAAGCGAGCATCAGAAGATCCTGATCAAAACCCTCAACGAAGCATACATTCCGGCCAACACCACAGTCGAGGAAATGGAGAGGATGGCAAAACGATTTTTTGAGGTCAACCGGATTTCATTCAGCAAGAATGATTTTCCCCGAAAGGGGCCACCCACAATAAAGCTCTCCGCCTAACTGTTAAATGTGAAGGTTACTACGTGAAGAGAGTTATGATGGACGGTGGATCTGTGGTTGATATCTGCCCTCTATCGACCTTACAAAGAATGGAGATTGGGACTGAAAGAATCATGATCAACAATGTGTGCGTCCGTGCATTCGTTGGTATCAAGAGAGACACGATCGGGGAGATTGATTTGGTCTTGACAATCGGCCCTATAAATTTCGAAGTGACATTGTAGGTCATAGATATGGATACTTCCTACAATTATCTCCTGGGAAGGCCATGGATCCATGCGGCAGGGGCAGTGCCATCTACTCTCCACCAGATGGTTAAGTTCGAATATGAGGACCAGGAAATCATGGTCCATGGGGAAGACGAGCAATCTATTTACAGGGACCCATTAGCCCCATGCCTGGAAGCAAGAGAGGGCAGCGAGCACATAGTCTATTAGGCTTTCGAGATTGTGGTTGCGGACCAGCATAAGGAAGGAACCCCGTGCCCTCAACCCTTCCTATCAAACGCGTCAATTATGGTCGCCAACGATATGATCAAACATGGATACACACCCGGAAAAGGACTCGGGGTGTCCTTGCAAGGCATTAAAGAACTCGTCACTTTGCCTACCAATAAAAAGTTTTTTGGCATAGGGTTTCAAGCTACCCCCGACGATGAACAATGGGCTGACCAACGTAAGAAAAATGGTTGGGTATTGCCTCAACCGATCCCACACATCACCGCATCATTTTTCAAGCCAAAATACGTGGAGGAAAAGGAAGAGGTTTTCACGGCCGAAGAGATAGAAGAAATATGCGGAGCAATGAGGCAAATGTTGTATGAGGCCCATATGGTCCAACCAGGAGAGGGATCCAACACTGCCGAAGTACAGTATATGGGGCCTGATGCCAAGTTGCAAAACTGGGAGGCTACTCCATTCCCTGTCCGGCGGGAGTCCCGGTAGTTCAGCTTTTGCCATCCTTTCTGCACTATGAGTTATTTCAGGGTGTAACTCAAGTTTTTAAATTCTTGACTTTAAATTTCGATGTAAACCCTCCTATGTTCAAATTCATGAAATGAAATCAAAATTTCATCGTCTACTATTCTTTCTGATTTTGTTTACTTTACTTATTTTTTCAGTCCTAATAATGCGGCTTTAAAAAATATGACATGCTTGCGGACTTCGTGCTCTGATCTTAGTACGTCGTCTAACCTCAAAATAATGAATCAAGAACTGGAATATGACAAAGAAGAGGCTTTTAGGGAAATAAATCAATAATTGGAACAATTCGAGAATAAGCCTAAGCCAAACTTAAACGAAACGAAACTCGTTAACTTGGGCAATGAAGAAGGTATTCGAGAAACCATGATAAGCGTCCACACGGATGAAAGGACTAGAGACGCCTTGATTCAAATCCTATTTGAATTCAAAGACATATTTTCTTGGTCCTACGATGACATGCCCGGACTAAGTACGGACTTGGTGGTACACAAATTGCCAACCTACACCGGTCATCCACCTGTCAAACAAAAGTAGAGAAAATTTAAAACAGATATGAGTGACAAGATCAAAGAAGAGGTCGCTAAACAACTAAAGGCCGGAGTAATCCTAGTGGTCCAATACACCACCTGGCTGGCCAATGTGGTTCCGGTGCCTAAAAAGGACGGAAAGGTCCGAGTATGTGTCGACTACTGGGATCTGAATAAAGCCAGTCCCAAAGATAATTTTACACTGCCAAACATACACATCCTAGTTGACAATTGTGCCAAATACGAAGTACAGTCTTTTGTCGATTGCTATGCCGGATATCACCAAGTATTGATGGATGAAGAAGATGCAGAAAAGACAACCTTCACTACACCCTGGGGAACATACTGTTACCGGGTCATGCCGTTTGGTTTAAAGGACGCTGGGGC
>ML388176.1:0-13040 GCA_005239525.1 Nicotiana knightiana | reverse complement strand
AGGTTCATCGCTCAGTTGACCTCCACATGCGAGCCTATATTCAAGCTATTGAAAAAAGATGCGTCCATCAAATGGGCAGACGAGTGCCAGGAGGCCTTTGACAAGATCAAAGAATATCTGTCAAATCCTCCAGTGCTAGTCCCACCAGAACCAGGGAGACCTCTGTTCCTATACCTGACGGTGCTAGAAAACTCCTTTGGGTGTGTTCTCGGGCAACACGATGCGACGAGAAAGAAAGAGCAGGCCATTTACTACTTAAGTAAGAAGTTCACAAGCTACAAAGCCAAGTATTCTCAGTTAAAAAGGACTTGCTGCACCCTAACTTGGGTTGCTCAGAAGCTCCGACATTATTTATTGGCTTATACCACCTACCTCATTACGAGGCTGGATCCTTTGAAATACATATTCCAAAAGCCAATGCCCACCGGGAGATTAGAAAAATGGCAAATCTTGCTCACAGAATTCGATATTGTCTATGTCACTCGCACATCTATGAAAGCTCAAGCATTGGCCGACCATCTGGCTGAAAATTCGGTTGATGATGAATACCAACCCTTGAGCACTTATTTTCCGGATGAAGAAATCAACTCCGTCGAAGTAATCTCGGAAGGAGCTGGCACCTGGAAAATGTTCTTCGACGGAGCAGCCAATGCAAAAGGTATTGGGATAGGGGCAATCTTGATTTCACCCACAGGACAACACTACCCTGCAGACGGCCCGCCTCCGTTTCTTCTGCACAAACAATACTGCCGAATATGAAGCTTGTATAATGGGCGTGAACATGGCCATTGACATAGATGTAGAAGAGTTATTGATCATGGGAGACACCAACTTGATCATTAAGCAAGCTCAGGGAGAGTGGGAAACTCGGGATGTTAAACTCCTTCCCTACAGACAGCATGTGGAGAATCTTAGTAAGCAATTTAAAGCCATCGAGTTCAGATATATTCCTCGGTGCCACAATGAGTTAGCTGATGCGCTGGCCACCCTAGCTGCAATGCTGCCCTATCCGGGTAATGTTCGCATAGACCCATTGAAGATCCAAATCAAGGAAAGACATGGTTATTGCAACACGGTCGAAGTAGAACCCGATGTCCAACCATGGTATCATGATATTAAAAGATTTTTGAAGACAAGAGAATATCCCGAGTAGGCCAACGGAGACCAAAAGAGAACCATCCGAAGGCTCGCCGACAGTTTCTTCCTAAGTGGGGAAGTACTGTATAAAAGGACTCCCGATCTAAATTTGTTAAGATGTGTAGACGCCAAAGAAGCCGAAAGGATCATGGGCGAGATCCACTCAGGAGTATGCAGCCCCCACATGAATGGTTACGTCCTCGCAAAGAAAATCTTACGGGCTGGATATTATTTGATGACCATGGAGAAAGATTGTTTCGGTTTCGTCCGGAAGTGCCATAAGTGTCAAATACATGGCGACCTAATCCACGCGCCACCTTCATAACTACATCTTATGTCGGCACCCTGGCCATTTGTTGCTTGGGGAATGGATGTCATTGGGCCAATCGAGCCAAGGGCCTCAAACGGGCACATATTCATTTTGGTTGCTATCGACTATTTCACAAAATGGGTCGAGGTCGTCACGTTCAAAGCTGTCACTAAGAAGGAGGTGGTGGATTTCGTGCATGCTAATATCATCTGTCATTTTGGTATCCCAAAAACTATCATTACCGACAACGCCGCGAATCTAAACAGTAACTAGATGAGGGAGGTATGTGAACAGTTCCAGATAACACACCGCAACTCGACCCCTTACCGGCCCAAAGCAAATGGCGCCGTTGAAGCAGCAAACAAAAACATCAAGAAAATTCTCAGGAAAATGATTCAAACATCCAGACAATGGCATGAAAAGTTGCTTTCGCATTGTTCGGATATCGCACGACCATGCGTACACGGTTGGAGCTACCCCTTACCTATTGGTTTATGGCACTGAAGCCGGAATACCCGTTGAAGTCGATATTCCTTCCCTTCGGGTTATTGTCGAAGTAGAAATTGAAGCAATGAGTGGGTCAGGATCCGACTGGAGCAATTAACTCTGACTGATGAGAAAAGAATGGCTGCAATGTGCCACAGACAATTATACCACCAAACAATGGCCCGCGCTTACCACAAGAAAGTGCGACCTAGGAACTTCGAGGTAGGGCAACTCATTTTAAGACGTATCCTCCCACACCACGAAGAAGCGAAAGGAAAATTCGCCCCAAACTGGAAAGGTCCATACATCATAAGGAAATTTCTACCAAAAGGAGCGTTATACCTGGGGGACATCAAAGGAAATAACCCCAAAACGGCTGTCAATGCAGATGCCGTCAAAAGGTACTATGTTTGATCCTCTATATATTTGCAAGTGTTCTCCGGTTGGGATGACGAAGGCTTTCATTCTCGCTACCCAAACAACATTAACCCTTTTGCAAACCCTTTGAGCCGGTTACTCTTCTTGGATTACCCTCTTTGGAACCCGAAAATTTTATTGGAGAAAAAGAAATGTTGAAAAAAAAAAGGGAAAAACAACAACAAAAGTTTCCTGTACTACGTTCGACTTGATTCCGAAAGGATACGTAGGCAGCCTCTCCCTGGGATTCAGTCACACCAAAATAAAAATCCACATTCCCCCAAGAGTTTAAGCTGGGGCAGATGTAATATGTTTGGTGATAACTTCGCCTTAAAGGTTCCTGTTCAAGTCCTTCCGATCAATCGACAAAGATGTCCAAAATTGGAGGATACAGTTGTTCGGAGAAGATACAAGCAATGAGAGAAATTAAAATGAGAGTCTTATCGGTGAAAACCCACATGGGCACTGTAAGGCGACGGTGAGTAGAGAAATTGAAAATGAGAGAGTCTTGTTAGTGAAAACTCGCAAAGAGCACTACAAGGCGACGATAAGAAGAGAAATGAGAGAGGTTTGGCAGTGAAAACCTGCAAAGGGCGCCACTAATCGAAATGGACAATGGATCACTGATATGAACACAGTCTGGGGCAAGGTTTCTCAATCTCGAGGTGATAGTTAAGATGAATTTCTTAGAGTTGGAAGGTTTACCCAGATCAGGCATCCAGTCCAAAGGGAATGTCATGTTCATTGAAGTCCGCATGCACTCCAGATAAGTCTTCCTATCCTTTCCCCGAAAGGGACACCTCTTGTCTAAATTCGTTGTCCATTCTGTCATTTATTTTTCTTCTGAATCCCTTTCGGTCTAACTCTATCCCTAAACTAAGGCAAAGAAAATATGGCAAGACAGATTTCCAGGGCTCTCATTTGACACAGGTCAATATGCAAAAGGCACCCAGCCTCGTCAGGGGCATCGAGTCGATCCCGACAGGCCACAATGGCCAATGATTCAAACTCAAAACCTTGAAAGGAGAAAATCAAATTGAAGTGCCTAGGAAGGCGAATAAAGTTTAAAGGATGGACCTCGCATGGCTAACCATCTTGGCGGGGTTTGAAAAGCCGAAATATTCCAAATGACCCGAAGTTACAGTTGGAAGGAAAGTCAGGAATGAAAAGCCAATAAAGGAGAAATAAAATTGGAAAGGTTAAGTCCCACGCGACTAACTTTTGCAGCAGAATTTGAGGGGCCAAAACTCTCCCTCAATACTCTAGAAATCCCAAAGAAAGGCAAGTAAAAGGCCTACAAAGGCCAAATAAAAATGTTGGGTTCCACGTGACCGATCGCCATGGTAAAATCGGGAAAGCCAAGGTCCCGGGGATGAGAGATGAAACCCAATCCCCAACAAACAAGCAAGCAAGTGGTCGAGACCTTCGTCACAAGTCAAGTTGTAAAAATCTAGGCCGCCAAAACCAACCACCGTTTAAAACTAACAAATTATTCTTTGTTTGAAGGAAATAGGTGTAACCCAAAACAACCTCACAAAAATGCAAGTGTAACCAAAACAAAGGGCGCGAGAGCTAGAAGCGGCTCTGCAGCAAGAACTTCAAAAGGGGAAGTTTTCTCCAAAATTCTTTCCCGCATTCACTCGAAATCAAATGAAAAGAAAATAAAAGAAGGAAACGATGTTGAAAAAAATTCAAACCCAAAGTAGTACAGGGCCTCCAATCCCTAGCTACACCTTTTCAAACATAAGATATTCCATTCCTTAGTTGATGCCAACATAGGGTCCCACTCCCTAGCAGACACCGACATAACCTGGTGATCTTTCTGACAACAGCATAACCTGTTGATCACATCCAGACACTAGCATAACCCAGTGATCTCTATTTCAGGCAACAACATGACCTGTTGACCTTTCCAGACACTGGCATAACCTGGTGATCTTCCTGACAACAGCATAACATGTTGATCATCTCCAGACACTGGCATAACCCAGTGATCTCTATTTCAAGAAACAACATGACCTGTTGACCTTTCTAGACACTAGCATAACCTGGTGATCTTCCTGACAACAACATAACCTGTTGACCATCTTCAGACACTGGCATAACCCAATGATCTCTATTTTTAGGCAACATCATAAACTGTTGACCTCTCCAAACACCGGCATAACCTGGTGATCTTCCTGACAACAACATAACCTGTTGATCATCTCCAGACATTGGCATAACCTAGTGATCTCTATTTTCAGGGAACAACATGACTCGTTGACCTCTCCAGACACTGGCATAACCTGGTGATCTTCCTGACAACAGCATAACCTGTTGATCATCTTCAGACACTAGCATAACCCAGTGATCTCTTTTTCAGGCAATAACATGACTTGTTGACCTTTCCAGACACCAACATAACCCGGTGACCTTTCCTTCTCCAAACACTGGCATAACCGCAGTGATCTCTTTTCCCCAGGCAACAACATAACCTGTTAACCTCCCCAGACACCGGCATAACCTGGTGATCTTCCTGACAACAGCATAACATGTCGATCATCTCCATACATTGGCATAACCCAGTGACTTCTTTTGTGATAACAACATAACCTGTTGATCCTTCCCCAGACACCGGCATAACCTGGTGATCGCTTCTTGACGACAATATGAGCTGTCGATCTTTTCCAACATAGGGTCCCCAATCCCTAGTTGATTTCACCTTTTAGGCATAGGGTATCCACCCCCCCCAGTTGGAATTCACTCCGGGTACACAGTTCCCAGCCTTTTATTGCTTTTAATAATAAAATAGCATAGATTTTATTACAATAAATCACGAAATTTTCCTAGTGAAAACTGGGGCAGGAACTTTCGTTCATTTGTTTTGATTTTGTGCAGATTACGTTTCCAGAACATTGGAACTCGAGACGACCAAAAGAAGAAGTTTCGATCCAAAATAACAAAACAAAAAGAAGAAAGAGAAGATTGAATCCGAAAGTGCCCAAACGGGGAATATGTGGACTATTCAGGACGAGATTGAAGTCATCCGTCCCGCTTTGATCCGAGGAATGACAAGACAAAACCAGTACTTGCGACTAACAAGCGTCAGGATCCAGGTCAGAGTCAGCAAAAGATCAAGACTCAAGACCAAGTCCTAGATAGGAATCTTGTAATTTAGCAGCTAATAGGTTTTAGTTAGTCCTACGTTTTGTACTTGGGTGTATAAGGAGATCAGCAGCAGTAACAACAACAACCGCAGTGAAACCACAGTTACTCGGTAGTCCCAGCTACCAAAACTTCCGGAACTACACTGACCTGATTCCTTTATAGCCAAGGATATGTAGGCAACCTCGACGCAGGGTGCGGTCAAACTTTTCAAAAACGCTTCACGATGGAACATATGAATAGGTAAAAGTCGTTTATTGCTGCTCACTTTGTCTTTGCCCGAAAACTCTTCGTGTTTCCGAGCAAAGAGGGGCAGCTGTGAGCATGTGATTTTTACTCGCCATATCGTCCTATAAAAATCTCGATAAATCAATTGATTTTATGAATTTTTGTTGATTTTCAGTGATTAATTGTGAAAGATTTGTATTTTTTGGCATATCCATAATTCATCTTTTAAAATTGTTAAAAATTGCATCACTATCATCAAGGAATCATAAAGTTATAATTAACTAAATAATAGACGAGTGATGGTTATTTAATGTAATGTAGTTTTAATAACTAATTACTAAAATTAATCATTTTTATTCAATAAATCATAGATTAATTAGGAATATAAAATTGGTCATTTTATTCTTGATTAATATGTAAATAGATGAAAAATAAGGTCTAAATTAATTACTACATTTTTTTGGATTAAATTAGATTTTAACTTAATTAGATTAATTAGTTTAATTAGTTAAGAAAGCCAAAATCGGACCTGGGCCAAGAAATACCTAGGCCCAATCCCTATACACTCAAATAACCCAGCCCAAAATCCCTCTCATTACCCGCATCGACCCAGGCCCAAACTCCATTACCCGACCAGCCTTGTATATTACCCAAACGACCTCGTTTTGTCCCCTCCAATCCCAGCCATTAATCTAAAGTAGTTAATTAACCTGAAACTAATCAACCAATTTGGCTAAACTCAGTTCTAAGACAGTGTTTGGCCAGGGTTTAACCTAGACTTATCAAGACTAGTTTAGTTAACAATAGTTTCCTATAATCACTTGCTTAATAGATTAACCTAGTCTAATAGTCTCTTGAACAACTAACTAAGTCCTAAAATCTGCCTAAGGTAATTAATTTAGGACTAATTAACTAAAACAAATCATTTAACCTAGGGTTGATAATTAGTTAAGTTTCTGATTTTAGGTAAGTGAGTTTGACTTAATTAAACTAAATCAGTTAACTTAATTTAAGGAGTCAAAACTAATTGGTTTACTTTAATTAATTGACTTAAACATAAGTAAGTAGTATGAAACTAACTCTAGGCATTTAATCAATTAACCTTCAATTAATTAACTCAACCTTAGTTAAGAACAACTAGTTGTCATCTAAAGGGAAAAACTAGTGTCAGTTAACTATAGTTAAATGATAACCCAAGTAAGTCACCTTGGTTACCTAATGGTAAATATAGGGGCTTCAGAGGGGTACATGAGGAAATATATATTAGGAAATCAGATTCTTAAGGATAAAAAGGTCTTTTCTAAAGTAGGAAAGTTCTAGAAGAGGGGCAGCTGTCCCAAAGATAAGAATAACAGCTGCACTATGTACTATTTCAGCCTTTTGGATGAGGAATATGCCGAAGCATATCCCATCCTTGAGCTCCATATACATAGATTTTCTTTCTACATATTCTGGACTTTTTTTTAACAAAAAAGGTCCCTGTTGAAAAATCTGGATACAGAAATTTCATATACACACACAGAGTAGAAATCCTATACAAAAGAACACTAGATTAGGGATAGAAATAAAAAAAAATCTGGCTTTCTTCAGTCTTGGTATTCTTGAACTTGGGTGGTAGCTGACTGGTTTTTATGGGTTTTTAAGAGTTTATCTGGTTGAAATCTGTTTTCTTGCTGGTCTTGCTTCAATTTCTGGATTTTCAAGCTCTCACTATCTGGGTTTCTCTACTGCTGGTTTTTGTTTTCCTGTTAGTTGTTGTGTTGATCTCCAGTTTTTAGCATTTGACCTTTATTTGGTCAAATTTCTGTTGTTTTTACTCTTAAAAGGGTATTATTAACTCATCTTGTCTTAATGAAATTTCTTGAACTGGAATCTTCTTCTTCTCCTGCTTTAAACTAGTTGTCATTGATGAATGAGGTTATCTCTTCTGCTTGATGTAAATGTGACTGTATAGGTGTTTATTAGCATATTAATGAACATGTGAATGTGATAGATACTGTTTTGTTGTTGGTATTTTCTTTGCTGAAATATTCTGTATATTTCAGGCCAAATGTATATAAATATGGTAAATATTCATAGTTCCATACAAAAAAATAAGGCTGCACTAAGGTGAAGAATCTGACCTTCTTTATGGTCAGGTTCTCCCTATAAGTGTGCAGAAAATATGCTTTCAATTGATTCTCTTTGGTCAATAAAGAGATTCAACAAGCAAATCTCTAGATAGGTTAGTATTAGCACTAGGGTAGATGAATTTGACCTAATAATGGTCAAATTCACCCCATGATAGTGCACAAAAATAGTATAAATGGCTGAAATTTACCCTTCAAAGGGTATAAAGTAGGTAGTCAAGAAGGCCTTTAGCGCAAAGAATCCGAGCCAATAAATGACCTGATTCATTCTGTAAAAAGCCAAGAACAGTCAAAGTATTCGAATGAATACTTGCTGAAATATGGATATGACTGTAAGGGTCAAAAAGGGTGGCATCATTAGAATGAATCTGACCCCTTCCATGGTTAGATTCTTTTCACCAAATGCACAAAGTTTCCGCTTTGGTATCATAAAATCTCACATCAATAGAGTTAAGTCTGACCCCCATCATGGTCAGATTTGCTCTAATAGATGCATTATACATCTATATTGAGATGATTAGAAACTACAAAAGAAGAGTTGCAAGTGTAAAGTATCCAGATGAGAAGCAACTCATTAGGATTTTTTAGCTCCTTCTTTAATATTCAAAACTGTATTCTTACAGAGGTTGTATTTTTTTATTATTTCTGTAAAAAGAAAAACTATAATTATTCATTTCTGCATTCTGGGATTTTGTAATTTAAGATGGGACTGTGTATTCATTTTCAGCCTTTTTAATATATACTGTTCATGCTGATCTCTAAGGCAATCCCTTGGAATTTCTAATCTAGTCCTAATATATGAAGTAATACAGTGCTGATAGGTGTTTAATCAAAAGAAGAACTTGTATTTTCTTAAATTAGCCTGCATAAAACTTCGAATGAATATTTAGTGAACTTTTTTTAGAAATCATTCGTTTCAAAAATCAGCCATTTTCAATACAAGTAGAAATCGGTAAGATTATTTCCAGTTCATTTCATATCTCGAAAAAATGTCTTCTGAAAATAAACATGGGAACACTTCGAATACGTTCTAGTCTTAGAAACACGGGTCTAGGTTATTATTAATAAATTCCCCTGAGTTTATATTATTTCAGAAAATTACAAAGGCCCAGGAAATAAAGTGATTCTAGCTTACCAAATTCAAAGCAGAAAATTAGTAGATAATGTTTTTTATATGTTTGTGTATATATGATGTGTTTCTCAATGAACATATTTGATACCATTTAGCATATTAGAATGTAGAATCCTTTAAGATTTGAAGGAGAACCGAATTTCCTAACTAATATTCCTCTTGCAAAAATAGTCACAATTAGGATGGCCCAAGGTGTTACAAACGGGGCTAAATGAGGCCATAACCCATAAAACGTTGTCTTTAGACTAATGTACACTATTTTTTAGATGATATTATAGGTAAGATGTTACTTTTGGTTCAAAATTTGATATAAAAATCGATCGTGACTTCAAAAATTACCTTAAACTACATTCGAGAGTGGAAACTCATGCCCCCGACCGTCAACTCCAAACAACTAATAAAAAATGCAAACAACAATCACAGGTGCATTTCATGTGACGTGTTTGCCATGTGTTCAAAAAACAACAAGTGCACTCCATCGTGACTTGTCTAAGATAAATCCATAAACATCTTAATCGATCTTAAAACTAAAACGCTCTTTCAAAAATAGAAACTTAGAAAAACAATTAAATATTCGCCTAAAATAGGCATTTTTAATCGTCATAACCATATTCATGACCATATAATCTACACTCGGGTGCGACAATTCATGTCCCTGTCTTCAACTTCAAAGTTTTAATAAAAATCACATGTTGTAATTGCGGGTGCATTTCATGTGGCGTAGTTATAATGTGTCCAAAAACAAAAAATTGTACGTCATTGCGACTTGTTTCAAAATAATTTCATAAATATTAATAAGCGGCTAAAAAGTAAGAAGGCTAAAAATGCATAATAGGTTTAAATATGTAAATAATTAGATAATTAGGCCAAATATTAATAGTTAAGCGACCGTGCTAGAACCACGGAACTCGGGAGTGGCTAACACCTACTCCCGGGTTAACAGAATTCCTTACTCGGATTTCTGGTCGCAGACAAATCAAAACAGAGTCAAAAATTTCCTCGGTTTGGGATTTCAAATGGTGTCCCGGAACACCGTAAAAAATTCGGGTGGCGACTCTGAAAAACAATTAATAATCCCAAAATCGAATAATGTCACTTAAAGTGGAAAAAATCCCTTATTACCCTTACACCGGTGAAAAAGGAGGTGTGACATCCATGACTGGTCGAATATCATGGCGTAAATCTCGGAACAGATCAAATCAGAAACAATTGATTAGCTAATGGGATTTCCTTCTGTAACTAGAGTTATACCATAAGTCGAATTCCTCTGCTATATAAAAGGAGTTCTAATCATTTGTAAGGGAGATTATTAATAGACATCAAAGCAATATAATTCTCCTTCTCGCTTGCGTTCTTGTTCATCAGCTCGTTATATTTTTAATTGTTCTTGCATTAACCAGTTCGAGGGTATCCAAGCTCGAGGGCTGAGTTCCATTCTAATATTGGTTTGCTTTACTTTATAATTCAATTATGTTATTTATATTCATATTTATCAATTAGTATTGAGTGAAATCACGTATCTTTAAAACCACATTATAAGTTTAATCATTATCCAATTTTAAGGGCAAACACCCTCCTTGTCAAAAAGCCTCTTAAATTAGAAACCCTAGAAAACTTTTTTCAAAATTTTGGAAGAAGCTTAACAACATTGGATCGATCATGCGGATGTTTAATACTTTGTATCACGAAAAATCCAATATAAAATCTTCAGTTAGTTAGTTAACATATTAATTGTCGAAGTGTGCTTCCTTAACGAGTTTGGGCAATTTTTCGGGGGACTACAAAGCAATCATACTAATTTAGTATTTCCGCCCTCTCCTTGGATATGTTTTTTCATCTTGGTTCTCTCTCCATCCTAAGAAGGCACAGTATATTTAAAAATATATATTATTTCTCATTTTTTAAATATTTCTGTTCCAAATTAATGATTGTTAGAATCTTGAAAAGGAAGTTTCTCCTCCAACTTTTATCAAACTATCTGTATGAGTCAAAATATGAACAAAAGAGTTCTATTTAAGGAAGGGCGACAAGAGTCAATCAAGCCAAAGTTATGTACGGGAACTAGTATACAGGCGAGTAGCGCAGCTACGGTCGAGTTCGAGCACTCTGATCGGCTCAAACAGCTAGCTTAGCAATTAGATCCTTTGGAGGAATATTCCACAGGATATTCTCAAAACTCAAATACTTTTGGTTTAGGACCGCTGGGAAAGAGAAGTGTCCTATATAAGTACTAAAAGAGAGGACTTCAAGGAGAGGGAGACTCGAGAAAGAATACACACACGCCTCTTTTATAGTGGAGGGATTATCACTTTAAGCACTCCGCTAGAAGGAGAAAGGTCACAAGATTCTTGTATTCGTCCATATATCAACTTTATCAAACAATGTGGATCCTCCTTGCTCGGGTTGGGTGAATCTTTTCCTTTATATACATTATTTGTCATTCGATGTTATTCAATACAGTCTTTTTCTCATACTATAGTAATCGACCACGATTATGGCCAATGTTTATATTCTTCTATACTTTTACATTCCCGTTGTTCACCTTAGATCTGGAGTTAATTATCTTTAGCTAGAATTTTCCCGCTATCTTCTTACTTAATTAGTTTAAGAAAAAGACATAAAACTTTTTGGTCAAACAATTGGCGCCGTCTGTGAGGATTTTCTAGTTAAAATTTTAGTTTCCTCTAGATCCAAATTCAATTCTAGCTCCACTTTCTGTTCATTGTGGTGTCATCCTTTTGTTACAAATGCAAACTTGAGAAATTCGTAGGCCAAATCTTGAAATAGCCAGACCAATCAAGGTTAGATCTTTTCATATATGTACGAGATGTTCTATGAGTTCTTAGTGAATTATATTATCGTTGCATGATGCTGGAAGGCATGTTGTCTATGCTAATGGAATGAGGTCGTGACTTGTGAGGATTTTGTAAAAACATGAAATTAAAATTATGTTTGATAACGATATGAAAACTACGTTTTGTTGTAGTAGTGGCTTTGGTATGTCATGCGTATAAATTGTTAGAGTAGAATTATAACCATTACGTACTGAGAACGTCCCCAATTCTACTACCATATTAATGCTAGACATCAATTTATATCTTATATATGCTGCTCTCTCTCTCTTAGAGAGGGATGATAGCCTGTTGTGTAACTCTTGATAAATTTGTCTCTCCTTTATGCCTATCATATGGCTTATGTATCCTTTGGTTTTGTGCACCCGGGATCGGATCAGATTGGGTCACGAACGCGTCAAGATTGGACTGGGACTCGAACTCGGGATCCCAAAAGGCGATGTGATTTGCTAGTCCATAAGGTGCCCAGATTTTACTAACAACGACGCTGAGCACGAGGCTGAGATTGGATCTAAAGCAAGTACTCGAGTACGGAGCAAAATGAGTCGTCCTACGATGCGACTCTCAGCTCGTTGTCAATCAAGTCGCAGGGACTTTCCGAATCAATGAATCGAGACTGCGGAAATACCAGGTCGAAATCTACAAGTTGTTACCCGAGCTCGATGAATGCCAGCTCGAAAAAATCCCCCGAGCACAGAATGCCGAAGCAGACGACCTTACCAAACTGGTAGCGACCACCAAAAGCATAACTGGAGAAGGGAAAATGGTCTCTCCCCTCCACTCGTCGACCAATCAAGTCGAGGTAATGAACGATTTCATTTGGTTAACTCACTATTTTTTCTGAGTGGGATAGAAGCAGGAGCATTCTCACAGATACGCGAATAAGGAACAACTACCGTCATATAAAAATAAAATAAAAAGAGATCAGTTGCGACAAAGGAACCCAACTCATCAAGAGAGAGGTTGTCGAATCCTCCGAGAAGTAGCATACCACAAGAATACTCTCCACGCTGTATCGCCCAACATGCAATTGGCAAGAGAAATCCTCCAATACATCAATACTTAACATCACAAAAAGAAAATCCGAAGACGCCGAGAGACCATATAGACTGGGACTGGATTGCCAGCCTGGGAAACATGCTGTCACACCTCCTTTTTCATCACGCCCCGAAAGGGGGTACGGGAGTTTTTCCACTTAAAGT
>ML388174.1:0-15322 GCA_005239525.1 Nicotiana knightiana | reverse complement strand
TTGTCACTTTTAAAAATCCATGAAAAATATTTAACAATTTAGCATGCGCATACGGGATAAAGACAACCGTCGTGAGCCGTCATAATAATCATCTCTGTGCACTGCCGAGGATCGAACAACCCGTACCAAAAGTGCACCTCTCAATAAAATTCTCATGTCTATGCACTGCCGAGGATCGAACGGCCCGTACAAAAAGTGCATCTTTCAATAAAATACTCATGTCTATGCACTGCCGATGATCGAACGGCCCTTACCAAAAGTGCATCTTTCAATCCGCCGTGGCATACGGCCCGCTCCCATGAGAGTGGGGGAAATAACACTCCGCTCGTGGATTGTAAAATTACGAAGCGGTCACATGCAGTCAGGCACAATCAACATTCCACCCCAAATACGTCGGGATTACTCAATTAAATGACATATTTCTGTTTTAAAAACCATAAAATAGTGTTTAAATCCTTTTTCGAAATTTATTTGCCAAGTCTAATAATGTTCAATAATATCACTTTATCAAGTATACGATTAACCATGGAGGAAAATAATTCTCTTTCCAGCTGATTAAGAAAATGAACTCTAGTCTTCTTTAGATATCAAATTATGATTTCGATTATATTAGTAGTCAAGTAATACATGTGGGATCACGACAACACATAAGGCATGCTAGTGGGTCCTAGGCTACCCGAACATGGCATAATAGTAGCTACGCACGGACTCCCATCACCTCGTGCGTACGTAGCCCCCGAAGATAATAGCACATACTTAATTAATTCACCTAGGAGGACAATTCCCCCTCACAAAGTTAGAAAGGAGACTTACCTCGCCCCGAAATTCCATAACCGGCTTCCAAGCCCTTCCGACGACTCCAACGGACGCACAACGCCCCAAAACTATCCAAATAACGGCAAACCAATGAAGATATACTCTAATATTTGCAACCATTCCAAATTATATAATTTCCCAACCCCGCATAGTGAAATGACCAAAATGCCCTCGGGCCCACGTGCCCGAAAATCCGAAATTTCTCGAAGATAAATCCTACCCATAGCTTTACTAGTTCAAATATACAATTTACTCTAAATTGCATCCTCAAATTCGTGGCTAAAAATCCAAATTATCATTTCTAGGTTTTCTTCAATATTTCCAAAATTTTCATGTATAATTCCATGCAATAACCTTGTATTTAACTTAGAAACATGAAGGAGTTACTTACCTTGCTATCCTTGACGAAAACCCTCTCTTGAAGCTCCTCCATATCGCCCACACCAAAATAAAATGGGAGGAAATGAGCCAAGTGCTCGGTTATAAAACATACACTGCCTCAAACCGATGCTCGCACCTGCCATCCATACCTCGCACCTGCGCTTCCGCAGGTGCGCCAAAACATCCGCACCTGCGGATTCCTCAGCCCCATCCAAACTCGCACTTGTGCCCCACTGTCCTCATCTGCGACTTCGCAGGTGCGGAAATTGCATCGCACCTGCGCTCCCATCCAAGCCAGTCAACTCTCGCACATGCGGCGCCAAAGCCGTACCTGCGGCCCAAGCCTCGCAGGTGCGGTCACTGCAGATGACAACAACCCCAGCCTTCTTCAAACTCCAAACTTGATCCGTTAACCACTCGGAATCCACCCGAGGCCCTCGGGACCCCATCCAATTACACCAACCTGTTCCAAAACATAATGCTGACTTGCTCGAGGCCTCAAATCACATCAAATAATATTGAAACAACTAATCGCACCAAAATTCAAACTTTATGAAATTGAAATTTCCAACTTCTACATATGATGCCGAAACCTATCAAATCACAACCGATTGACCCCAAATTTTGCACACAAGTTATATTCGACATTACGGACCTGCTCCAACTTTCGGAATCACATTCCGACCCCGATATCAAAATTTTCACTTCCGGTCGGATTTCTCAAAAACCTTCAAATTTCTGTCTTTAGCCAAATGACCTAAAAAGGACCTACGGACATCCGAATTCACTTTCGATCGCGCCCCCAACTCCAGAATCACCATACAAAGCTATTCCCAGACTCGGAATCCCAAACAGACATCTATAACACTGAAATGCCTTACAACCCAAACTTATGAAATTTCTTCAAAAATGCTGACTTCCATAATATATGCCGAAACGCTCCCAGGTTATCCAAAAATCGATCCGGACATACACCCAAGTCCAAAATCATCACACGAACCTGCAGGAACCTTCAAATCCTGATTCAGAGGTCGTTTACTCAAAATTCTAATCTTAGTCCATTTCTCCAACTTAAGGCTTCTGGAATGAGAATTTTCTTTCCAAATTAACTCTAAACTTCCCGAAATTCAATTCCAACCACACCTACGAGTCATAATACTTGAAATGGAGCTGCTCATGACTTCAACAATTGAATGACGCGCTAGAGCTCGAAACGACCGGTCGGGTCATTACATTCTCCCCCACTTAAACAGAAGTTCGTCCTCGAACGTGCTAGGAACTGCTCTAGAGTTATCTAAAATCACTGCTTAACACCTCGAGCACCTGGTCGTGCTACCACAACCCAGCTGAGTATATTAGCTTGATCAAATCTGAAGAATTCTTCTTTTATCCATATAATAGGCTCAAAATCCAGTTCCAACACCTGAAATTTCTCTGTCAGGCCTAGTTCCAATATATACGAACACTGTATCAACTACCACACGATATACCAGAACATGACTGCATACCCTTGCTGAATTTGCACCATGCACCGCATAATTCACCATCTGACCACAACGACACTCCCTGAACCTTAATAGCCAAAATTCCATGAATCTGATGCTCCCAAGGCACCTTATGATATATATATATATATATATATATATACATCCTGCTATAAAGCTGGCGATACCACCACAACGGAGGAGATGTGCAGAAATTCATACCCAACTGTAGAGTTAACAAATCATTGAATAGCTCATCTTGACTAGAATCATCACCTCATTATGAACCTGAATAATGGTATTTGTTCTTTAATTTACACTTCACATAACCTTATCGCACTGATCCCTGATCCAAAAATCTCGTCTCACCCAGTATGAACTGCTCAGACAACAAATCACCCCAAACATGACCGACAACCTCACATGATACCACATCGCGCCAATAGGCCATAACTCGAACATGATACATAAAGAAATGACTAAGGAAAAGACTACTCGACTCACGCAACTTATTATGAACTCTTCTCAGAAAATAGAAAGTAAAACCCATAAAATAGATATAGGGGACCGTACTCAATCATCACACTGTTGCGGCGTGCAACACGATCCAAGTAACATACTCGTGGCGGAATGCCACCCCATCCCACCATAAAATTCACATAAGGAAATATACCCATGGAGCTGGATTGCTCACTATCACAAAATACTGAATATCGATCATAAGCACGCTAAGTGCATCATACCATCCTGGGGAGACTGATAAAACCATAGGCTAAAAAACTCAAGCACAACTGAGGTGCGATATATATATATATATATATACACACACTCTGGATCTCAAGAGCTATCCTACTCACATAACATTCCCACTATGCGGGACCTCAACACATAGGAAATTATCAAGCCGTTTCACAACTCACACGGCACAAATCACAATATCGCATGAATTTGATGAAGACAGAGCAACATCTGCTGTTCTATTACCTTCCCATGAAAAACGCTCTACTGAAATGAACATGCCTGGCTCATACGGAGCCCATAATCATATTTAAATCCATCCACAAACATCGAGTCTACCTTGGTCGCACCAAGCTAAGATAATAGCTTTTACCTGGGTCCATATTAACCCACTTTCTCTCATAATACGCAAGAACAACCATCATAGCCGGGACAAACACCCCACAATCCATAACCAAATGAACTGAACGCCTTCCAGACATAAGTTCTCATTAAGCAATATTGCACTTCTTTAAACTCAGTCCAAATCTTCAATCCATCAAGTGACTACATGTCACACTTTATACAATCTTTTCGCGGTCATGCTTCCACGACCTTCCACACAAGGCAAAAAGTCTGCCCATCCATAACACCGACCACACCAAAGCCGCAAAGCACATCAAGAACCCATGACCAAGGTACAAAGACTCTTTCACAGAATATCAATCTCAGGTGACACTGAAGATAACACCAGCTTACTCTGAACTTTCGAATCAATTTTTCTTGCTCTTCCGAGCTCATGACATCCTTATTAACACCGAACCGAAATCTCGATTCTTACTCCCAGTTACATACTGCTTAACGCACCTAACATGCCAATATGAGGTAGCACAAGAATTCCATCATAACTTCTGAACCACCAATAGGGTGAACACTTCATCATATAGAAACCTTTTACTTAACTCAATTCAAGAGTACCATCTCAACACACAAGTGAATTCCCACAATCACCCAACATGAAAATTCTTAAGTAGTAATCTATACCACCATAACCCTTCCGGGATCCGCCTACACCTGACAGGCCATAGCACTCAAATGCTCCCACATGAAATCCATTACGATGGCCGACAAGCCCCGAACACACCGGCACAAACCACATGCATAACTTAATCACACCAAGGAACTGATCACTGCCGTAAATGTGCCATTTCAACCATGGCTAATCAATCTATCTTCCTTTAATCACCTTCAATTTGCTTCAGGAATAATTGCAACTTCCTTCAACTCATAGAAAACTCGACCCTCACTCATCCCGAGTGACCTTGACTCACGAGACTATGCTGCCTAAATCCCGCAACCCGTCTCATACCCTCCTGATAATCTTTCTACAATCCGGAGTTTATTTCTCTCACCCTTCCAATAATATCCTGCATGTTGCAACACATCATAGAACATTCCAACCATCCTCCTTTTTCTCAGAAATTACTCTGCAAAAGCTCGATTCTCGATCATACTTCTGCCTGAAACCCTTAAACGCCGCATTCTTAACTTTTGAACTCACTAGGACCGCTATTGAGAGTCACCCACTCTGACTAGCCCCGAATACAATAAACTCCAAGGCTCTTCTAGCACATGAACACCCTTTTCCTTGAAGCACGTGACTGAGTCACTACCCTGACAACTCACCTATGCCTGAAGCAAAATTCTGAATCTTCCAAAGCCTAACCCTGGCCCGACCGAGCCAACTTTTGCACACATTCATCAAATTCCACGCACAATCACCCTTTTAATCCTTTCCCTAAGCTGTAAAAACTTGCTAATACGCCGACAATCTGCAACCCCATGAGAACACAATCCTACAACCCAACTGCAGATAGTGGGACTCCCCCACTTAGCTCGATGCTACTCTTTTCACCACTCTAGACCCTACCGAGATCCTTTCTCCTTTGATAACACGATCTTGCTCAACCAATCCGTCCAATTCTTCCGAATTCTCTTTCTAGCACTCCCTAAATACTCAAATTCTCTAGCATCATTCACACATTCTACCTCCTACCGAATAGCCACTAGAACCCCTCACAGAGACCTGCCAACCATGCCACTTTTAACCTATTCACAGGAGATAACCCACCTGTGGAAATCACCCGCGGACACCTTCCAACGACGCTGAAATGCACACTCTCTGCGACTTTAATACCCCATCCTAAGCCCTGCTTCCTTTACCAACTTTACTAGTCCGTCCGCTCCTCATGGACATCCATTAAATGTGCGACAATGTCTTCAAGTTCCAAGCTATGCTGCCGCTCCCCCACTTTGCGACTGCTCGACTTCCGCTTCTTACACCTGGCCTCCTAGAAATGGATTCACCACCTAGCCTCACTTCAGGATCATTCTCTGTAGCTCCCAAACCAATAGATCACCAAGACTTTAAGCTCTCTGAAGATCATCTTTCTCTAGCTGCCTTCATTATCAACACTTATCCGGTACTGAACCACCGCACCTCACGGTCTTTGCCAACCGCATTCTTCAATACTTTTTCTCAATACTCTGACCCCACCCAACCGAAGAAACCATAGAACCGACAAACTTAACACATTCCATTCAGTCAATGACAATGACTTCACGTCACATGTGCATATCCCACCTCATTTGAAGACACCAAGTCTTACTACTTTATCAACCCCAACCGGACCATTCATAATCCAAATGCCTTTCCTCTGCCGGAACTAAAATACCAAAATCTCGAAATCACACTCTGAGAAGGCCTCCCTTCAAATCATTCATCACCCCCAACATACGGGCAAGCATCNACACATGGAAACATCTCAAATTACATCCGTAGCACCATTTCAATTCCTCAAAAAATCCTGATTCATAGCAAGCGCTTCGCGACGCGTAAGATTGAGTAGGAATGAACATAGGCATAAGCCTCAAAGTAATCAAATCAGATGATGAGGAATCAAGAAGGGAAGTACTCCTAACAATCCTGTAGCCTCTCGAAGATAAGTACATACGCCTCCGTACCAATCTGCAAGACTCTACTAGACTTGCTCATGACTCGTGATACCTACGGGAACCTTAGCTCTGATACCATGTTGTCACGACCCAAAATCCATAAGGTCCTGATGGCGCCGGACATCAATGTCAGGCAAGCAATCATTAATTAATTGAAATAATTTCCTGTTTTTAACATTTATGAAAAAGCATTTCCTTTCACTTTATTACATATTAACTAAAGAAAATATGTCGAGTAAAACAATGGTTTGAATATTCCATTTTAGCAATTATATCCCAACACATCCCATAACCCGGTGTCACAAGTACATGAGAAATTTCTAAGAATTTACACAATCATGACAAAGCCTGTCCGAAATACAAATTGGACTAGGAACTTGAAAATAATGTAATAAATACAGTACGAGAGAGACTCTGTCAGCTGCGGATCGCCTCCAGATGATGCAGCTCGCCTAGGTCTCCGACTCCTCCACATTGCTATGAAAGTACCTGTGCAATAAAATGCACAGCAAGTGTAGCATGAGTACAAAAACAACGTGTACTCAGTAAGTCGCCCGCCTAACCTCAGAGAGGTAGTGACGAGAGGTCGAGTTAGACACTCACTAAGGGCCAGCAAATTAGCTAACAACATATGATGAACACGGTAGGCATGTAAAGGTAGTAAAGCAGCAATATATGTAAGGCACTGAAATCCAAGTAAATACTGGAAATAAACAAACAGTTACCACTTCCTCATTTTTCCCCAAATATTTTAAATAAACAATTTCCTCTCTATTTTCTCCCAAATATCTTGTCACTTTTAAAAATCCATGAAAAATATTTAACAATTTAGCATGCGCATACGGGATAAGGACAACCGTCCTGAGCCGTCATAATAATCATCTCTGTGCACTGCCGAGAATCGAACGACCCGTACCAAAAGTGCACCTCTCAATAAAATACTCATGTCTATGCACTGCTGAGGATCGAACGGCCCGTACCAAAAATGCATCTTTCAATAAAATACTCATGTCTATGAACTGCCGAGGATCGAACGGCCCGTACCAAAAGTGCATCTTTCAATCCGCCGTGGCATACGGCCTGCTCCCATGAGAGTGGGAGAAATAACACTCTGCTCGCGGAATGTAAATTATGAAACGGTCACATGCAGTCAGGCACAATCAATAGTTCACCCCGAATATGTCGAGAAAACAAATACTCAAGTAAATGACATATTCCTCTTTTAAAAACCATAAAATAGTGTTTAAATCCTTTTTCGAAATTTATTTGCAGAGTCTAATAATATTCAATAATATCACTTTATCAAGTATATGATTAACCACGGAGGAGAACAATTTTCTTTCCAGCTGATTAAGAAAATGAATTCTAGTGTTCTTTAGATATCAAATTACGTTTTCGATTATATTAGCAGTCAAGTAATACAGGCGGGATCACCGGTACAACACATAAGGCATGCTAGTGGGTCCTAGGCTACCCGAACATGGCATAATAGTAGCTACGCATGGACTCCCGTCACCTCGTGCGTACGTAGCCCCCGAAGATAATAGCACATACTTAATTAATTCACCTAGGGGGACAATTTCCCCTCACGAAGTTAGAAAAGAGACTTACCTCTCTCCGAAATTCCATAACCGGCTTCCAAGCCCTTCCGATGACTCCAACGGACGCACAACGCCCCAAAACTATCCAAATAACGGCAAACCAATGAAGATATACTCTAATATTTACAACAATTCCAAATTATATAATTTCCCGACCCCGCTTAGTGAAATGAACAAAATGCCCTCGGGCCCGGAAATCCGAAATTTCTTGAAGATAAATCCTACCCATAGCTTTACTAGTTCAAATATACAATTTACTCTAAATTCCATGCTCAAACTTGTGGCTAAAAATCCAAATTACCATTTCTAAGTTTTCTTCAATAGTTCCAAAATTTTCCACAATTTTCATGTATAATTCCATGCAATAACCTTGTATTTAAATTAGAAACATGGAGGAGTTACTTACCTTGCGATCCTTGACGAGAACCCTCTCTTCAACCTCGCAGGTGTGGTCACACTAGATGACAACAATCCCAGCCTTCTTCAAACTCCAAACTTGATCCGTTAACCACCCGGAATCCACCCGAGGCCCCCGGGACCCTGTCCAATTACACCAACCTATTCCAAAACATAATGCGGACTTGCTCAAGGCCTCAAATCACATCAAATAACATTGAAACAACGAATTGCACCAAAATTCAAACTTTATGAAATTGAAATTTCCAACTTCTACATCCGATGCCGAAACCTATCAAATCACAACTGATTGACCCCAAATTTTGCACACAAGTCATATTCGACATTGCGGACCTGCTCCAACTTCCGAAATCGCATTCCGACCCAGATATCAAAATTTCCACTTCAGGTCGGATTTCTCAAAAACCTTCAAATTTCTGTCTTTAGCCAAATGACTTCAAAATGACCTACGGACATCCGAATTCACTTCCGATCGCGCCCCCAACTCCAAAATCACCATACGAAGCTATTCCCAGACTCGGAATCCCAAACGGACATCTATAACACTGAAATTCCTTACAGCCCAAACTTATGAAATTTCTTCAAAAATGCTGACTTCCACAATATATGCCAAAACGCTCCCAGGTTATCCAAAACCCGATCCGGACATACGCCCAAGTCCGAAATCATCATACGAACCTGCAGGAACCTTCAAATCCTGATTCGGAGGTCGTTTATTCAAAATTCCAATCTTAGTCCATTTCTCCAACTTAAGGCTTCTGGAATGAGAATTTTATTTCCAAATTAACTCTAAATTTCCTGAAATTCAATTCCGACCACACCTACGAGTCATAATACCTGAAATGGAGTTGCTCATGACTTCAACAGCTGAACGACGCGTTAGAGCTCAAAACGATCGGTCGGGTCGTTACACACACCCTCAGCCGCGATCGCACAAGCCAAGTTCAGAAGCCTCCAAGCACACCCTGTGTGATCGCACAGTAGACACTGCGGTCGCACAAGCCAATCCTGCAGCCTCACTTCTTTCTGTGCGGTTGCACACCCACAAGTGCGATCACACAAGCCAAACTTCCAGGCCTCAAATTTCTTCTCCTCGATCGCAAAACTAAGGCTGCAATCGCACTGAACCCCCAAAAGACCAGAAAACAGTAGCAACCAAACACTTGGAAATAACCCGGAACCACCCCGAAACACACCCGAAGCCCTCGAGACCCCGTCCAATCACACGACTCAGTCCCATAACCTCACACGGACTTGCTCGAGGCTTCAAATCATATAAAACTACGCCGAAATCACGAATCACACTAAATTCAACTATATGAACTTTGAAATTTCAAGCTTCCACCTCTGATGCCGAAACCTATCAAATCACGTCCAATTGACCCCAAATTTTGCACACAAGTCATATTCGACATTACGGACCTACTCCAACTTCCAGAATCGAAATCTGACCCCGATATCAAAATTTCCACTTCCGGCCGAATTTCTCAAAAACCTTCAAATTTCTATCTTTAGCCAAATGACACCAAAATAACCTACGGACCTCCGAATTCACTTCCGATCGCGCTCCAACTCCAGAATCACCATACAGAGCTATTCCCAGAATCGGAATCCCAAACAAACATTAATATCACTGAAATGCGCTTCAAGCCAAACTTAGGAAATTTTTTCAAAATACTGACTTCCACAATATATGCCGAAACGCTCCCGGATTATCCAAAGCCCGATCCGGACATACGCCCAAGTCCGAAATCATCATACGAACTTGCTAGAACATTCAGATCCTAATTCTGAGGTCGTTTACTCAAAATTCCAATCTTAGTCAATTTCTCCAACTTAAGGCTTCTAAAATGAGAATTTTTCTTCCAATTCGACTCTGAACTTCCCGAAATTAAATTCCGTCCACACTTACAAGTCATAATACTTGAAATGGAGCCGCTCATGACTTCAAACCGCTGAACGACGCGCTATAGCTCAAAACGACCGGTCGGGTCGTTACAATATATTACAAAGCATGCCAACACATTTGCTGACCCAAAGAAAGTAATTATATTCTCACTGCAAATGCTCCCATTAGAATAAGTCCTAGAAGGATAAATTCTACGGTACGCTTAAAGAATATGGACAAATCGATTTCAAATAAAATTATTGATAAAGAAGACGAGAAAATGATCATAATAAAGAAGCAAGTGCTCTAGAAGAGTACATCATATAACATTTCATAAAACCACAAGAGGTTCAAGCACCTGAAATGAATGAAGAGATCTCTATGTTATGTCTCTATGAAAAATATATTGGAACCAATATAATGTTCGTCGACGACATCTATGATATCGTTAAGTATAGATGAGGATCTTAAGTCTGTCGAATATAGACACAAAAATATTGGCCAAATGGAAGAGACGCAACGAATAGAATTGGTTTCATATGAAGGACATATAGTTCTAGGTATANTATAGATGAGGATCTTAAGTCTGTCGAATATAGACACAAAAATATTAGCCAAATGGAAGAGACGCAACGAATAGAATTGGTTTCATATGAAGGACATATAGTTTTAGACATGTAGTTCAAACACTTGAAAATATAAAGTCAACAGAGTGCGAAATCACTTTATCTATCTTGTATGACATGAAAACTTGATATACATCTAAAGTCTATTTATATGGATTATATGACAATCTCTGAATGATTTAAATCGCTTCAAGCATATACAATTCTTAGTTCTGAAACACTACATCCTAAGATTTGTGCACATATGTATCTTGCTATAATATAAGCATGATAATCTGATAGCAAGAATACCTCTATGCAGATATTGAAAAGCAAATCCACGACATTATATGAAGGCATTATATATCTATCAAGAATGATGATTTCAAGGTGCAATATATTCATTCAATTTAATATGGTTGATTTGTTTATCAAATCTCTACTAACGATCTTTTTGAAGATGGTGCACAGGATTGGAATGCGAATGCTCAAGGATGTGAATTGATACTCTCATTAGAAGGAGTAAATATGCGATGTACTCTTTTTCCCTTGCAATATTTTGTCCCACTAGATTTTCCTTGCAAGGTTTTTAACAAGGCAACCACAAAAGGTATTGTTAGATATGTGTACTCTTTTTTCTTCACTAGAATTTTTCTCGCTGTTTTTATTTTAGTTAAGGTTTTACGAGACACATTATATGTTGAATAGACATTCAAGAGGAGTGTTATAAATAGTATTTTATTTATGGTGGATATCTATATTTTAGACATATTTTAGGGTTGTTACTTGGTGGTTAAGTCACTTTTCCTCTATAAATAGAGGGGTTCTATTTTATTGTAATTCATCCCAAAATCAATAAGAATTCTTTCTCACTATTTTTCTCTGCAATACTTTTCTTCTCCTTTTATTGTTTTATAACACATATGACATTTTACATGCCATTTTTAATATTAGTTATTCTTATTTTATTTTTTTTCATTTCCCCCCTCAAAACTCTACATCTTTTGGTGCATTTGAACAACAGATAATATTAGTCACGCCATGAAGTCAAAATATTTAATCCCATCTTTTCGGTGGGGCAACCTAATTCCTGTTTCCAGCACTCACCTCTTTTTTTTTTTTTTTAATGTTGTCAGTTCTCTAGTAATAGCCTAGTATTAAGTTGTCAGAACTAACAATATCTTCTTTTTAATAATCTCAACTCTGTAACTCGTTCTTTCTAATTTTTGCATCTATTTGATGTCACTAATGAAGTTAATGCGTTCCTATAAAATATTTAAAACTTATTTATCAAAATTATCCTACATTTATATATTACATCAGTGACGAAACTAAAAATTTCTTCAAAGATGTTCAAATTTTAAAAAAGTAAAAAAAATCTCGACAAAGGGTGTTCTATATGTGTTATATACATCCAAAATATAATACTTTACCTACATATATAATGTATTTTTCGATGATGAGTGGTCAATTGATCACCCTTATGACTATGTGGCTTCGCCCATGTATTACATGACCTAATAGTAGTTGTTTACAATTTATATGGAATCCACTATTAGTGTCTTAAATTAAGGAATTCAATTACATCTTTTTCTTTGTCTCACCTCTTTTCTTTCCATGTTATGTATTGCCTCTCTCAATGTACAATTTATTATTAGTGCCTTAAACAGGGCATTCAGTTACACATTTTTTTTTCCTTTTTCTCTCCTATCCACGTTCAATATTCTCTGTCACCTCTCTCCATCCAAAAGCGCAGAGAGTTGAATACTGAATCATGGGCGCACACCTCTGTGAAATTCAAAATTTAAGTAAAATATGCAACGCATCCACCTTCATCATATAACACCAGCAACAATAGCATAGAAACTCAACGATAATAAATTTGTTGGTACAATAACATACAAATAAAAAATAAATTTCATACAAATTTGATACATCTACAATAACATATAAACTAAAAATAAAGTTTGTACAACTAATTATATGGTATACAACTTATTTATAACTTATCTACAACTTTCATAATAACTTTTTTCAATTTAAATACAATTATAACATCATACAACTTAAATACAATTTTTATATAAATTTTTACAATACGTATTTTGTATATTATATATATATATATATTATTGTATGTGGTGTGTTCTTCTTCCTCTCTAAAATTTTAATCAAAACTTTCTCTTTTAATATAATTTTGATACATAGCAACAACTTCGTGTAAAAAGATAGTATTTTTAACTTAAATACAAATTTCATACAATGCTTCATACATTATACCACTATTTTTTAACTTTCNAATCAAAACTTTCTCTTTAAATATAATTTTGATACATAGCAACAACTTCGTGTAAAAAGATAGTATTTTTAACTTAAATACAAATTTCATACAATGCTTCATACATTATACCACTATTTTTTAACTTTCATACAATATTCAAATAAAAAAGAAGAATTAACCCAAATAGCAACACACCTAATTTCTTAAATTTAAAAAGAGCCGACAAATGTATAATGAATATAAAATTCATGTATAATATGTGTATAACTGTGTATAATTAATGTATAATCTATGAAAACCAGCTAGAAAAAGTAAACCGTGAATCTGGCTGGCTATTTGTGTAACAATCCCAATAAAAAATATAACTACAACATAATACAATTTAAATACAATTTAATACAACTATAATACAACTTTAATATAATTTTGTATGTGTTTCATGTCTTCTTTTTCTTCTCCTCCTCCTCCTCCTCCTCCTTCTTCTTCGACTTTTTCTTCGAGTTTCAATATGAAATTCTAGCCAAAATCAACTCTAGTCTTCACCAAGCACCATCAAAATTGAAATATAAACTCCAAAGAATATTTCTAATTGTTTACAACAACACCCAATCCAAACAAATAATATTTTTTGAAAACCCAGATTTAAATTCAAACCTTTGAAATTTTTGAGTGGTCATTAATGGTGGAGAGCTGTAGACATTCAAATTTTATTGATTGACAATTTTAATTCGAACACCAATTATANTCAAATTCAAAACTTTGAAATTTTTTAGTGGTCATCAATGGTGGAGAGCTGTAGACATTCAAATTTTATTGATTGACAATTTTAATTCGAACATCAATTATGTAATTAACATGAAAGAAAACTGCTAAGTGAAATTCGCTATAGTAAAATGATTAAAGTCCAATGATGAATTCCCTGAAAAAAGGGATTAGGTAGATGAGAAAAGAGAAAAAAATTGAGAAAATTGAAGGAAGAAAATAAGGTTGGGAAAAGAGAGAAAAACAAAGAAGGTGTGTGAGAGAGAGAGGAGGGAATACTTGATATTTTTTTATTTAATTTATAATATAAAGTGATACTCATTTAATATTAATTTGTATTTAATTGGCAAATTATATATCAACTTCTATTTAAGTTAAAACTTCAATAATAAGGACAAACAAGTTTCAAAAGTTGTATCGATAGGTAAAAATCTCTTTAAAAAAAGACTATACTTAACAGAGCAGTATCATAATCAAGAAGACAAAGGGTTAAAAGAGAAGGAAAAACTTTTTAAAGGAGAAGAAGAAGGAAAATGCTGGAACCAAACCTTGAAAAAATTTAAATACGCACTGGTTCTTACGGGTAATATTCGAATTTCTCATCTGAATTCTTTTCTTCTGGTAATTCTTTTTATCTCAGTTCATATATTTGAAGGGTTTCACAAGGTATAAGAAATTTAATATCAATAAGAGTTATTCTGGGCAGATTATGCAATTGGAAGTTGGTCAATGTTACTGTAGGATAAATTCATTTGGAAAAAAAAAAGGGTATTGATGTATTTGTACTTAAACTAGTCTCATTATATATGATCTTTGTTAGGTGTAAATTAAGTTAAGGTGCAAGGATTGAATTTTGGTGTTTAACTGTATTGCAATGATTATACCGAATTTGGGTTTGAATGTGGTAAGTCTAGTATTGAGTATAAAAGATAAGTACCAATTAAGAAGAAATATTATGGACAATAAGGTTATTTCAGTTTCAATTTATGCACACGATTAAGGAAACTGAACAATACATGGAGTAAACCATATAAATACCTTTTTATTTAAAAGATTTTGGACTAATTTAAATTACTCATAGCATGGGTAAATATAATTCGGCGAATTGATGATAAAATATAAAACTCAGAGGATTGAGTATTCTAAATTAGTGATGGATTTAGCCTAAATGAGGCAATTAACGTGAGATCGATATTATGTAATTATAGATTGATCGGAGGAATTTGTACAAATTGCTCGAGGTGAATCATTTAATTTTTCGGCACGAGTACAATGAGTAGTAATATTACCGAAATTTGTGTTTTCATAACTTGCATGATTTACACATGATTTTTAATATGAACATGTTACCGATT
>MDKJ01028532.1:0-15034 GCA_005239525.1 Nicotiana knightiana | reverse complement strand
GGAGACTGGATCACTGGAGAGTGGAGAGTGGAGACTGGACGGGCGACGGGCGACGGGCGACGGCTCACCTCAGGCTCAGTGCTCAGTGCTCACAGCAGTAGGCGACTAGGCGTTAGGAAATAGGAAATTAGGAATTACATTTAGGGTTTCTGACTTTGTGTTTGTTTAAGAATTAGGAGAGTGGAAGGGTTTTTGTCATTTTGTGTTTTTGTTTTTGATATTTAATATATAATATATAATTATATATGGATAAAAATAAATTTTATATTCTTAACGGGTTAACGGATTAGCCGTTAAGAAAATTGAATAATCCGCCCCCAAATCCGATAAGCCGTAAATTAAAAAATCCCAATCCGTTCCCCGTCCGTTAAACCGTTAATCCGATACCAGTAAGCCATTAAGCTTCGATTCGGTTCGATTTTCGGTTTCGAATCGATTTTGAACAGCCCTAGTCTCATGAGATTAATGCCTCTGTCTGATGTGCCGCTGCCAGCACCGTGCAAATGAGGAGCAAAGAAATAAGATTGGTTCATCTTACCAAATATGCGAATTGGTGAAAAATGCTAAATCAATTTTTTTTTAATCATTTGCAACAACGACTTAGAAATGGGTGGAACAAGCATAGATTTTTTGCTAATTTAATGTGTTTTTGATAGAAGGGTAAAGTTCACTTGTTGAAATTGCTTATATGAGAGGTGCGATTTCCCTATGTCTATTTTCACTCAATGGAATAATTTATTTGCTTACAAACCAAAAGCCTAATAAATTGAAATCAAACTAAAATAGAGATAATTAACTGAGTGTATCTATTTCGTATATGCAAAAAGTGATAATAAATTTTGAACACTGTGGTGCACTTAGGTTTGAACCAAAATTGTTTGTATATTGTGGTGCACTTAAGTTTTCAAATCTTAGGCCTGTCTCTATATTTCATCATACACGATAACTAGAGCCAGTATTATAAATAGTAGTGAATTTTGGCCACCGCCGTTGGTACAGAACAACCGAAGAAGCAATAAAGAAAAGAAAACGACAAAAAATAAATTAAGTTCTTGCGTAGAAGTGACAGTAACATGCGAGTAGCAAAATTATTTTGTCCAAACTTAGGCACTCTCCTTAGCATATACATATCAGATAGGCTGGCATATAAATTTGATAACTTTATCACCAATTCACGATAACATGATTTATGGTTATTGAAGGCAGTAGTGATAAATAAAATTACAAGAGTAAGATCATTTCCAACATCCAGTATGTAAAATTGCTAAAACTGTAAAGTTAAGCAAGAATTTCTTCAATGGGCTTGGTTTCCAACTTGGCCTTCTCAGCAGCTTCTTCAGCTTGTATTTGCTGCTCCTTGGCCAGTTTCTTGAGCCTAGCAAGCTCAAGGTCCTTACTCATTTTCTTCCTGTACATTTCTGCAAATGTTATAGGCTCATCCATCACTGACTTCTCTCCTTCCCTAATTTTCAAAGGGTACACAATAGCCTCCGGTGCTGGATTCTGAAACGTAGCGATCGATAGTCTGCTGCTATTCGAGTTCACCACTGCTTGATGATCAGCATTCTTAAACCTTCCGTTGCTCAAAAACTGTCAAAAATCACATAATTAAATGCTAATTTGTTAAATTCATACAACATTGAACACAAACAAATGTAGGGTCTAAGTAGTATTAGACTTACGTGACCATGGTCACCGAGATTGACAACAAAAGCGCCTTCAACCGGCTGAACAGTGATCCAAGTTTTGCCATTATCTTTAGTGGCTTGAAGCCCACCAACTTGGTCTTGTAACAAGAGGGTAATGGTTCCTGGATCAGTGTGTCGTTTCAGCCCAAGGGTAAGGTCAGGCTGTGGACACTTTGGGTAAAAATTGACAACCACTTTTTGGTCCATATCCACACATGCCTTGGTTAAGGCCTCCTTCTCTAAACCCATTGCCTCTGATAGTACTTCCAATAATTTGCAAGCCAAATCCATTAACTTTTCACTGTACTTCTGAGTCACACCTATCCATCCTTCTGGTTTGTCTGGCCATCTAGAGTAGTTTCTAGCTCGAATTGGATATGAGAAGTAGGTCACTATTTCACGCCAATCTTGGACCACTTCACCCTTTAAAGAAGGATTCATTAACAATTGTTAGTAAATGTCAAATCTAATACTCTCCCATTCCTTATTAATTATTTTCTACTTACTAAAGTCAAAACATGTAAAAAGATATAGACATATAGTACTAGTTTAATAAATTTAACATTAGTTGAAAGGATTTAAGTTATATACATATAGCAAACCTCTTTTACTTAACACATGATATATAGCAGGTTAACTATCAATTTTTTTAATCAAATTACTACTTAGTAATGTTTATCATTAAAATTTACATGTAATTACCTCATAATTTAGCTGATGACTTAAATGTTTTTACTTTGTCACAACATAAGCTTAAACTTCTAAACTTTTGATATATTTAACTCTGATGGAAAATATTACTGTAGGCGATAAGTTTGTTTTTTTCAAATGGAGGGACTATGACCAAGTCTATAAACATGCAAGGTTACCTGTAGATGGCTAGAGACAATGAAGCCACCTTTCTTGCCACCAGACATGTCAAACCGTAGCTTTTCCTCCGGAGGCAAAGCGAAGAATTGTTTAGCGAGAGTTGTCATTTGTGAGATAAGTTGGGCATCAACACCATGATCAACTACTTGGAAAATGCCCCAATCTTCACATGCCTTGACAATCTTTTCACATATTTCAGCTCTTCTACCATTAATTGTACTCTCATCATCAATACCCTTTAATGATATGATCGGAATCTCATCGCTGAATTGGTTGTAAGCCACTTTTGGACGCTCATCTTCATCCCTTATGAAACTTGTTTGAAGTGTCTTTTCCTCTGCTAGAGCTGTCAATGTCGAAGGTGCCATTTTTAGTAATCTTCTTGGTTTGAAAAACTATTATTTTATATGTTGAAAAGAGCAATTAGATAGTAAGAATGTGGCACTCTTTTTGCGGAGACGGGCAAGATATATATGGGGGAAAATGGCAAAGTAGTGAGGAGTTAGGGGAAATTAGGGGCTGAGATTTATAAAGGAGTGGGAGTTGCATGTAGGCGTGGAGCTCTAACCACCTCTCCTTGCAACTAACTTTAACCCAGCACGTGCTTTCCTTCTAGAATTCCATTGCTTCTAAGTTGAAGGGCAGATACCGAATCGCGTCTTACTTATTACAACAGTACTTGGGGGAAAAAAGAGAAAGATTAGGGATATAAATAGGGCAGGGTAGGGCGGGGTAGTGCAAGCTTTGACCCGATAAAAATTTTAATCCGTCCTGCCTACTCTATTTAGCTTTTTGTCAGAATTTTGCCCTGTTCTGCCCCGCTCTATTAAGCCCTGCCCCGTCCTGCCCCATTTAGATTATTTTTTATTTTTTCTCTTTATTTTTTATTTTGCAGTATGCTTTTAATTTCTTTTACCTTTTCAGCTTTCTATTTAAATATTTAAAATTGACATGTCAATAAAAATTGTTTGTGCATATTGATTGAATAAATGTAAATTTTTATTAATGTTATATAGTTTATCAAAGACTAAAATTTTCCTTATATTAATGTCCCACTCCAAATAAATAGCTAACCGTTTAAATCACTTCTGTAACGGTTAGTTTCCTTTAGTTATCATACTTCTTCTTAAGTTAGTGAACTGTAAAATTGCATGACAAAGCATCACTTCCATTAGTTTTCTCCATATTTTTTTAAATACAACATCAATTTATTAATTTCAATACAATAATAAATACTATCAATTTTTTTTATGCAATGTCATAGTTTAACAATATTAGGATGATCAACCGTGCGCATAATCTGAAGTTCTCTGTTGTTATATCTTCTATCCCGTAAAATTTTCTTTATAGCAGCAGATTCACGAATCACGAGTTATACTACAACTGTAAATTACTTGCTCCGATGAATATATAAATTTTTATCATTATTTGCTAGACATAAAGTAGAATCGTTAATAAACAATTTGATGTTTATAAAACTATTATATTTGCAATTATGCTACTAGTTAACAAATGTTAGCAAGCAAACAAAACAAGTTTTTTAAAAAAGAAAACAAAACAACAAGAATTTGAGGCACCAAAACTGTTGAGGCTAAAATAGCTAGAGAAGTAAACACAAAAGCGAGTTTGAGCTAAAATTCTGCCCTACTCATGTCCTACCTCATTTACTATTTTTTGAAAATGTGTTTTGCCCCGTCCCGCCCTGCCCTGCCCTATTAAAGTTTTGCCCCGCCCCGCCCCGCCCCATTTGCCATCCCTAAGAAAGATCAATCATAGCACTAAAAGCTTCACCTTAGGTAAAAGAAAAAGGGCAGAATACGAACAATGTATGGATTTAATTGTTAATTTTGTAAGGAAATTTATGTATTTATTAAAACTACATAAACTATTGCTTCCAAATTTTAAACAAAATAGTATTTGAAACGTCATAATCAAAGCATTTGTTTCATTTCTTAAAGAGTACTTAATACTATATGTATTTTTTTTAGACGGAGGAATTAGCTATTTTTGACAACAACAGTAATTGCTTTTTTGAAAAGTTGTTATTTTGTTTTTCAGAAGAACAAAAGCCTCTCTTTAGGAAAATTGATTGTCGGTTAGGCAAATCACATGACCGCTACCAACCAGAACTGCTTGCTAAAAAGTAAAAATACGTCAATTAATCATCTAGTATTATTATCTGTTAGTATTCATCTCTTGATTAATTAAATTGTCTTGCTTCTATTCAGATTTATCCTTAAACTGAGTCGATTTTTAAAAAAAAAGAATCATTCCTTTATTTCTTTCAATTTATTTTGAAGAAACTACTTTCAAAAAGGTACTTTGGCGCACCTTTAATTTTTGGAAAAAACACCGTATACCCATTTATAGAAACTCTTTACTCAATATGCCTAACTATAGAAATTACGTAGGAAATACCTAAATAGTTACGCGGTATATCTCTTTTACTAATATACAAAATTCTAACTATCACTTTTTAGGGGATAATCTATCCATCTATCTATACTATGTAAAAAGCACGAAGACCCTTATAACTTGTTTGGATGATCGTTACCTATTGTATTGTTACTTTAAATACGATGTTTGTTTTGGTTGTTACTTAAATTTTATTGTATCTTATCGTTAAATCCGTCGTTACGTAACGACGAAATGTGCACTTTATGTAATTAACGACCGATTTGATGTGGTTGCGTCGTTATCTTGTATTTGTTTCTCATCTCACCATTCACTATTATTTAATTATTTTATTTTATCATTTACCCTACCTTTTTATATAATAAATTAAATTTACCCCGTATCATAATTTTTCTTTATAATATTGCAAATTTATTCTTCATATTGCTGGTGCATGATATCATGAAACAACGACAAACGATACAATCTATCCAAACATTGTATTTATCAAACAATACAATACAATACAATACAATATAATAACGATACATTATGAACGATGTGTAATAACCATCCAAACAAGCTGTTAGCGAAAAGTCGTTCGTCTTTTTTACTCTTTATAAATTGCTTTAACACTAGAAAAAAAAGTCATTTAACTAGTTAGCTAATATTTAAGATTAAATATTTAATTATTTTTTATAATATTTAGTACTTCAAAATTGACTAAATTTTGTGTTATAAGATCCTTCCTTATTTAGACTACATAATGTAACATATTTGTATTTTTCTTATAGAAGACTTTATTAAACACGAAATGTAGTGAGAAATACTGCATCTCACAAGTTTCCGTACATTTCCTTTTCTATTTTGTTTCTTAATGTTTTAATCAATTTAGACTAAATTAGATTAGGAATAAATTTATTAGTTAAAAATAATACACGTATGAATAATAAATGTATGAAATTACGCTGTCCTATGCTTTTAAGTCTGACTCTCCTACTCCTAATATAAACATGCAAAATAAAATAGGAATTATATTTGTTATAAGTTTATAACTGTCTTCTTTTTTTCTTTTAACATAAACGGCATATTTATATTACTAGAAAAGGAGCTACACAACTTTTTCAACTGTCTTCATTAAGATATCATTCAGGTATTTCTGTGGCTAAAACTTTTCTTTTCGTTATTCTTTTGTATGATTGGTTTTGTGTATTCTATTTCAATTTTGTGTATTCTATTATAAATTTTATAGTCACCTTAACTTATTAGTTAGGTGCTTGATAGTTTTCATGCAAAGCTTCAAATAGTATCTTTATACCTTATGAGAAAAAAAGTATATGAGCGCATGAGAGTTAACCAATAAACTTGACATTGTTGGAGTAAAATATGTTATTTATTCGTATTTATTTATGTATATTTTGTCCTATATGCGGATAAGAATATCCATAAAGATTAGATTGTAGTTTGTTAAATATTGACTAAGGTGGTTGATGTTTTATCATATGATTTTAGACCTTTCACCGTTGTTGCCTGTTGGTAAAGTTAAATATAACAAAAAGTTGAGCATTTAACTTTTTGAAACTTTACATTCAAGTCATTTTTTTCAACGAAGTTATAAGAGTCGAGAAAATCTAAAAGATGTACTATTGAAGTTTCAAGGCGTGGGTACTGTCTATATCTTTCCAATTAAGTGATGACGCTTAATAATTTTGAAATTGAAAATGCGCAACACCTTGGTATAGTCTTTTTTGAGACCGTGATATGGGTTTTAGTTATATTCATATGTCACCGCTCAAATATCAATAATCGTAATGACACCTAACTCGACCCGCTAGAGAAGCCAATAACAGATAATACAAGCCAAATGAAATTATAAGAAAATAATGAGAATTATCCGAGCTTTTACAAATTTCTCAAGAACTCATAGTACAAATCATGAGCTTCTAAGACTTAGAATTTAAAAGCTGATACAAATGATTACACGATCTGTTGACAACTACATAAACAGATTAGTAAAATGTAAAGCCACCAAGGACAAGTGGCAGCTATATCTGGAATGCACGAACATCTTCAGGGTCAGCTCCCAATATCACCAGCAACTCCGCTCAAAAAGTCTACACACAAGGTGCAGAAGTGTAGTATATGAGTACAACCGATCCCATGTACTCAATAAGTATTTTGTCTAACCTCGTCGAAGTAGCGACAATGCATTTTAGTAAAAATATGCTCACTAATAAAAGTATGTACCAAAATCTAGCAATAGAACTATACTACAGTATAACAAAATAAAATACACGAAACGAATGTACAAAATAATAACAGAGTACTGGAAGAAATCACAATTCAACAGGTTCCAATATCTCACAAAATCCTTCCCTTAGAGCAAAACCAATAAATCACAATAATCACCTCAAAACTTTCATAGTGTGAGAAATATACTCAAGACATCAAATCCAACGGCACAACAATACCATTCGTGCATTTATCTCATCCTCACCAATTATGCGTAGAACAGTACCAACCGAATGGCAGAAATGCTGATAACACAAATGACAAAGTAGGAAATACACAAGCAGCAACTATCACGCCCCCTCTTTCCTCGCGGAGATCAGGTTTATGACATTCGGTTGAGACAACTCTTTCCTTTTGGGAAAGGGGTTTGTGTTTTTGAGAGTCGCCACCTAACGATTTTTAAAGGTGCGTTAGGACACCAAAGGGTTTCATTTACAACTACGTTGTTAACCACAGATAGGGTAAGGGCTTGAAATTATCCTAAGAGCAAGGTGTTAGGCATCCCTCAGGATCCACAAGTGTGGTTCCTGGCCAAACATCTTTTGTGAATTTAATCAAGTAGCAGATAGGCAATTAATGTTTAAACAAGTAAAGAGTTTTGAAAGACTCATAGTCTAAGCACACATGTGTTACAAAAAGTTTTGAAAAATACTTAATATTTGAGCAAGGTTTTTTGAAAGAGTTATGATCTAAACATGCGTATAAAGGATAGGGGGTGTCCTAGGTTGTTTGTCATATGTATCACGTCAGTACAATACCCGATAATCACTCCTCAAAGAGGAGCTACACGTGGTATTAGCGCACCGGTCATCATATCCATATTCTATCCTTTCCCACCCCGTGAAGGTAATTAAAGTGCGTGTTGGTCATTAACTCTATTGCATGCTGTTACCCGTCCCTTCTGTCAGTCCTGGAGGAATTTAGGACTTCTATCCTATAAGGGACGTGCTAGGCAGACCCTCAGGTTTGAAGGAAAAATACTAAGGTGACGGATAAGAACATGTATGACTCCATTTAGGGGGAAACACAGAAAAATAGAGAAAAGGCCCAAGTATACCTCCACAGGTAATGCAAATAGGAAGCACGACTCAAACACAATTAAGGGCAACATTCAGTTTCAGAATCCTAAGGCATGATATCTAGGTGAATTCAGAATATAACAGAGAAGCAGATTTGTTGCATAACTCAGAGAGAAAGTCTCAATCAGGCTTGCCTACTGGTTTTAAACATGCTGATAGTTGAACACTAATCACAAAGAATAGTTCTAGTTTTATTCCTTGTAACTGATTGCCTAAGGCTTGCCTAGGTGTAAAATAACATGCAGCAGTTGTACAACTTTGTTAAAAGGGTTTCAGATTACCAATCCTAATAGCATGCAGTTCTAAGTGTTGCAAATATTCAGAGACTAATTACCAGTTTGTTAGAATAGGAGGACTGTTTTATACATCTGTAATTAGACTAAGTGTAGTTAAATGAGTACGATCCTATAACGTGATGTCTAATGCAGAATGATGCATATGCAGTTGCTAAAACATGATCTCTAAATGCACATAGAATCACAACATTATGCACAATTTCAGGAATAACATAGGTGACAGATTTTAATCATTGTTTACCTAGAACAGGATTTGTACGTGTATAGCATGATGAGACATGATGAAAGGAAAATAATATATATGAGCCTAAGTAGCAGATATCTAATGCAACATGATAACTTAAACATGATTTCTATTATGCAATCAAGAATATAAACCTACGGACATGTTTCTACCCTTTAATAACTATAGCATACGTAGTACCCATCCTTTTTCACTATCTATCCCCAAAGAGTTGTTTACAATTAATTATTACAGGTCATTTGCATGAATTACATAACTGAAAGTAAAGAAAATAAGAAGTTAACTATAGGGAGCCAACTGATAGGCCCAGAATCTCCAGAATGACTCATTGCCATTCTATTCACAACCTTTCACATGATCCAGGTATGTCAGAGTTCCCTAAGGATCTCAAGGGATCTCGGGCAGTGATCACACCCAGAGTCATAACCAAATTTGAATAAGTGCAGTGTGGAAGACCAACCTTAATGTGTCAGAGTTCACAGGGAGCTCATAGGGTCCCAAAGCAGTCACACACTAAAGGGGCAGAACCTAGACTTCTAAGAGTATGTGAGAGTGCTTGAGATAGTTTGAAAACTTTGGATAAGAAAACAATTTTGGAAAAAAGACTTAATGGAAATATAACAAAAGTTTAATTGGTGAAAACAATTTGAAAGAACATGAACACCAATCTCAGAACCAAGGCAAAGTCAGCATCACACAAAGAACCCGGAATGATCCAACAAACACAACAGGGGAAAAGGAGTTTGAGGGACATATAGGTGCAGAGTACTGAAGATGTAACATGTAGGAGCATGCATAAACAATCAGAGATCCTAAGGGTTCAGAGGATCAATAGGGTATAGGATGAAACTAACATGGCAGTACCGACCAGTTTAAGACAGTAGAAGATGCTCTAATCTAATGTATCAAACATAAGCATGGAGATTCACATACAGACAAATTTGGAATACACAAAGACATGCTAGATGGAATCCAAGATCCTAGTTACATGTTGAACAACATAATAGTAAGTAAAAGAAAATTAGAAACACAATGAACTGCAACAGTAATAGAAACATATTGGTTTGAGAACTGAAATATGAATTAGAATATACCAGTGAAATCAAGAAAGCAGTAACACAAAGCAGAGGATAGGAGATGCATAGTAGTTAGCCTTGGCTCTGTAGACATGTAGTTTTTGACACTCTCTGAATTTTATAAATTTTAGAATAAAAAAAATTTTAAAAAAAAGATTGATGAAGTGAAAAATGAAAAACAAACAAGCAAAAAGAAATAGGCAAAGAAGAGAAGACCGGGAAAAGAAAAAATGCAAAGGAAATTCAAATGAAAATGTGGACCCCACCACCTTATCTCACCCTAACAAACCTCATATGCATCCAAATGTAATTCCCATAACAGAAAGATTCCAACAGAAAATAATTGGCTCTCACTCACATGCTCATGTTTTGGCACTATTCTCACTGACCTCTCCTCCTATACCAACACACTCTATATAAGCAAGAGAGGGATAGAGGAGACGAACAGAAAAAAAAGGGGAAGAGATTGGAGACCTAAATCAGAACCCTAGCAGCCATCCTTTGAATTTCTCTTTTCTGAAGAAAACAACCTCAAAACTCTCGGGTCTCCCTTGAAATGGAGTTGGTCACCTCTCGTGCCTAAGCTTCCCTCGTCGACGAGCTCCAAGACTGGAACGAGCCTTTTCTTCCTTACTCTATTCTCCAAATCCTCTCTGTTTGACACAACCAGGAAAGGAACCCCTCCCCCTTTCGACTCTTCTTCTCCGTTGACACACACACACACACTCAAGAGTTCAAAATGAAAAATGGTCAAGGAATTTGAAAGGTTCAAATCCCAAATTCGAAGAACCAGACAATAAAAAAACAAAAGATAAATAGAAAAGAGTTCTAAAACTGCTCGAGTTTGTTCCAGTCGCTCTTCGATTTACATCTCAGGATCAAAAAGCTGTCGAAGCTTAAACTGAAGTTTTCTTTTTTGCTGCTGATTCTCGCTGTTTTGGAGTGGAAACTAGTTCAGCCGTTTCGCTGATGGAAGTGGCTTTCTGAGTTCCGTCGCTAGGCTATCAGACCTTTATTTGTTTTTTTTTTTTTTGCAATTTTTCGGCAATCTAGGTATGATCTGAATCTATATGTAATCATTGTGATTTTTCATGGATGAAAATATGTTAGTTAATGTCACATATTGGAGGATTTTGTTGCTGGATGTGTGCTTTAAGCAGTAATTTTCTTATGTTTAATTGTTTAGCCACTGTAATTGGATAATTATTAGCATGATAAGCTTTGACATGTTGGATCTTGTTTTATGGGTCTACAATTGAAAATTCCTAGTCTGTGATTAATCGAAACCATGTCTGCCATGTTAACTTCCAATACCTTCGTTGTCATTAATTTGTTAATCATGAACGAAGACTTCAATTTAAATGCTTTCAATATCGACGGGCCAAGGGACCACATGCGTTTGTTTGTCCTAGTATTATATCTGTATCTCCAAGCTTCATCTTATTTAGAATGTGAAGGTTCTATTTGATCTTCTAAGAATGAAGCTCTGAATTCAGCTGTAAGTTTAGTCACTGAATCTTTTCGACCATAGGTTGATCGTTTTTTTTGTGGAAAATGAACTTGGGTGGAATAATTTGGATTATTTTATCTCTTGTAAATTAATAATTAACAATCATGAACACAATAGATTTCTTTAGGGCGATCAATAGTAAAACATCGTGACCATGGGTACGGTTCCCGTGGCGTGGTCACGATACGTAAGTCCCAATTCGAGTGTGTGTTTCACGTGACTCGACCATAACTTCGAACAATAATAAAAATAAGCATGCTGTAGATCGCGGGTACGGTTCCCGTGGCGTTATTTGTAATGTGCATAAAAACCAACTCATGAACATTGTAGTTTGTTCTAGGAGAAATTAATAAATAATAAATCATCGTGACTATGGGTACGATTCCCGTGACATAGTCATAGATACACAACTCCAAAATTCGAGTGCACGCTGGCGTGACTCGACCCCTAATTTCAAATAACAAAAATAAACATGTTGTAAAATCGTGGGTACGGTTCCCGTGACATGATTTGCGATGTGTACAAAATAACAAATGCGCGACACCGTGACTTATTTAAATTAACTCCTTAATTGTTTAAAGATAATTAAAAAATGGTTTTTAAAAGGTTCAAAAAGCACAATAGGTTTAAAACTCGTAATAATCAGATAATTAGGACAATTATTAATGGTTGAGAGACCGTGCTAAAACCACGGAACCCGGGAATGCCTAAACACTTCTCCCGGGTTAACAAAATTCCTTACCCGGATTTCTGTGTTTCGCAGACTGTAATACGGATTCAAACTTCCTTGATTCGGGATTTTAAACCGGTGACTTGGGACACCACAAATTATTCCAAGTGAAGACTCTAAATTTGAACAAATAATCCCGTTTCGATTAATGTCACTTTAATTTCAAAAACTCCCTAATCCCCATTTCGGCGGGAAAAAGGAGGTGTGACAGCTCTGGCAACTTTGCTGGGGATCGAACCCAGAATCTCTGGTCCAGGGTTAAAGAATTCGAGCTTAGAATCATTGTTACATGTTGGATTTATTTATTACCTGATTTTATTTATATGTTCGGGCCTAATGTGCTAAATGTTGCTTTTTACCGCTTTGATATTATCTGAACTGTATATAAACTGCTACGGAAACCCTCTTTTCTATCTTCTGAGGAGTGCACACTGGCGTGACTTCTTTCTGTTAGTGTCATATCCTAATTTAGAACGAGGTTCGGATAAGTTGCAAAGCCGGATGGTCTTTTGGTTACCGGTACGTTGACCCTCCTCGGCTTGAGTTGTCCGTTCGGGTAAGCCAGGTCTAGAAAAATACAGCCAGGTTTTAAACCTAGAATAGTTCAGCCTCATACCGGATCCCTAGTAGGAACGCTTATTTGAATCATGTGCATTTGACTTAGGGGACTCAATACAGGGGTTGGGTCCGTCTAGGACAGGCGTACCCGAAAATAAAAGACCAACCTGATACATTTTATGTGCTACCTGTGCATTTAATTTGTTTCGGGTTGCATGTTGACCGGTTTTTAGACTAAGTGAGGAAGACCAAAAAGAAAAACCAAGTTTGAGGTATGAGAGAGGATTCAACCCGTTTCCAAAAATGGTGTCCAAAATATCCCGAAACTCTGCCGAATTTTTGAAAAAAAAGAAGGAAAATTTTCTTGAAAAATAAAAAGATAAGGAAAAAAAAAAGAAGAGTTTTTGAGAAAGAAAAGGTTTAGTCCAAAATGGTTTTTTTTCCCCTTTTCGTGTCAAAACTGGCCGAACTACGCGGGTTTGATTCTCATCAGACGTGGGATACGTAGGCAACTCTCATCGGGTCTAGCCCTGCTTTTTGAATTTTTTTGAAAAATAGATATATGAAGTGTCGTCATTCTTGTCATAGATAAGTGGGTGATGCTGTTTTGTCTAAATAGCCGAATGTCCCAGCAGGACGTCGGAAGGCCTCTTTGCAAAAATAGCCACCGACGTTTTCTTTGTTAATTTTGGCCATTTACGAACACAACCCTAAGAACTTCTATTCCGAAGTAATGAAAGGCCGTATTCGCGAAAGTAGCCCTGATTTATTTTATTTTATTTTATTTTTTGCAAAAAAATAAGCCTTCTGTCAGTTTTTAAATAAGATCCACTTTGTCTATAAACCAATCGCCTTAATCCAAAATGTGCAGAATGAGCACGAGTCAAAATTTATCAATAGGGGTCATGTCCAAGATTCCACTGGAGCTACACATGTGGTGGGAAGATTTGGGTAAAGAAGGACGAGATGAGGTCAACCTTTATTTGAAAGGGCTTACCGGATTGCTAAAGGTGAGGCCTAGAGGAGACATAATAAGGGCCTTGGTAACATTTTGGGACCCAACTCACAACGTCCTCCATTTCTCAGATTTTGAACTCACACCCACTTTGGAAGAGATAGCAGGTTATGTGGGAAGTACTGAAGGTCTAAGGCATAAGTACCTGGTCGCTCCAAGGGCCGTTACCCCCCACAAGTTTCTGGATTTGCTAAAAATAAGCAAGGGAGCCCAGTGTGCAGACTTGGCAGGTGGGTTTTCCACTCTACGCTTCATATACCAGAGGTACGGTCATGAAGGAGGATTTGACAACCCGGGAATGGGAATTATAGCAAAGGGAACCGATCGAAATGGGATGAGCATAGGCGCTTCGCTTTCATGGTAGCTTTCTTAGGTCTCGTGGTGTTTCCCCAGAAGGATGGGAATATTGATCTGCGGGTAGCTGGAGTCGTCAGTGTTTTGATTACCAACGCCAAGAGCACTCTTGCCCCTATGATAGTGTCTGAGATATACCGAGCTCTCACGGCTTGTAAAGCTGGGGTAGATTTTTTAGAGGGGTGCAATTTGCTACTGCAAATGTGGATGATTGAGCATATGTGTCACCGCCCTCGATATATGAATTATGGATCCACGGGAAAGAGCTGCATTGAAGAGTTCGACACAAAGGTCTCAGGTTTCGAATTGCCAGAAGGGTTTGGAAATTGGGTATCCTGCCTTCGCTCCATAACATCGGGAAAAATAGAATGGACACTAGGTTGGATTCATGTCGAAGAAGTTGTGTATATGCCGGCTACCGGTCCTTACTTCCTCCTGATGGGTCTTCGAGGAATTCAGCCTTACGCTCCATACCGGGTGATGGGACAGTTGGGAAGATGCTAGGTAACGCACCCAGATGAAGATCTTAGTGTTTATGCGGTCGAAGTCAGCTCCGACGGCCAATTCCATGAAGAAACAATTCATCATATTTGGGACAAGTACCAGTATCTGACGACAAACACTCGAGTGCGTGACTTGTCTAAAGGCGAGGTCTCACCAGCTTAGCTTGCTTGGTATAGAAAGAAAAACACTGCAAGGGCCGAACCTGAAAGACCAGCCAAAAGGCCCCACATCCAGGAATTTGTTGAAGCATCACAGGAACAGTGGGCTTGGTTGACCAAGGAGAATGAGTACAAGGCCACAATAGGAAGGCTGGAAAAGAAAGTCAGGGACCTTCAATTTGAGAATGGTTTGCAAGCCGCCACGGATGAGGGTGAAAAGAAAAAGCTGGCTGAAGAAAATGACGCCCTCCGGGCCCAAATTCGGG
>ML388173.1:0-48442 GCA_005239525.1 Nicotiana knightiana | reverse complement strand
ATATTTAATATATAATATATAATTATATATGGATAAAAATAAATTTTATATTCTTAACGGGTTAACGGATTAGCCGTTAAGAAAATTGAATAATCCGCCCCCAAATCGATAAGCCGTTAATTAAAAAATCCCAATTTGTTCCCCGTCCGTTAAACCGTTAATCCGATACCAGTAAGCCATTAAGCTTCGGTTCGGTTCGGTTTTCGGTTTCGGATCGGTTTTGAACACCCCTACTCCTAGAGTCCCCTTTTCTTTTATTTAGCTGTGTATTTTCCTTCGGACGGCTTTATGTTTTATTCAAAACCTTGTATGTATTATTCTAGTAGCTCGTGCACTTGTGACACCGGGTCTAGGATTGTATCAGATATGTTAGCTATTTTAGCTTCCGCACATCACTTTGGATTATTAAAGTTATTTCAGCCCTTCTCATTATTTAATTTAAACTGTTGAAAAATAAATAAATTGTTCTAACGTTGGTTTTCCTAGAAAGTGAAATGTTAGGCGCCATCACGGTCCTGACGATGAGAATTCCTGGTCGTGACACCTGGATTTATCATCCAGCTTCTCGATAGGGTTCTGACTGGAACCAAAACTCATGTCATACCTTATGGTTTTATTCTCACGACTGTACTTGCACACTTCAAGGTACCCATCAAGAAATGGGAAGTTGGTACGAGCAAGGATCACTTTGGGGCAAACACTTTGACTACTTGTGACTATGAAGTCCACACCACTCCAAAGAAACAGGTTCATCCAAAAAGGTACCTGTGAACAGCAAAGTGCGAGCCTTGGTGCAAGAAAGTAGGGCTAAGGATGCTGGAATTGAAAGGCTGAAGAAGTGGTTGGCAGAAGTAGAAACTGAGAGAGATGCTCTCATAGCTGAGCTTGCAAATGAGAAGGAGAAGAATGATGGCATTCTTCATGATATGCTGAAACTGCTTCAAGCCTAGAACCAAGCACCTGGTCCCTTGCAGCCTTAAGACCTTCCTACCCTAGTTTGACAAACTAGTGACCCGGATGAGATTTCTTTTTGTTCTTTTTGCTCATGATCCAATATTTTTATTTCTCTTTATGCTTTGTGGATGACTATTATGAATGATAATCAATTGTTTTGTGCTCTAACTATTTGTTGCTGCTTCTTAGATGGCTAATATCATTAGATTGATATATGATGCTTGACTCCATAATTGCATTTGAAATATCCCTAGTTTCCATGAGTAATTTCTATTAAAATCTGGTTATCTAACATAATTATGCTACTTTTCAATGATGCCAAAAAGGGGAAGATAGGTTGTGCTTTTTTACTTTGGACCGTGATGTTTATAACCTAATGAACCTGGTCCTTGATGATTAGTGACTTTAAAATGAAAAAATGGTCTAACCTTGTGTTGATGTTGAGTTGAGTTGAAACAGGTTTTATGCTTATGAAAAGCACATAGTTTGTCATCATTGTCGTCATAAAAAACGAGAGAATTTGTAGGTCCAAGTGAAGTTTGTTTTGATGATTGACAAAGAAACTCACGCATGAACCAGGTCCATACACAGTGTACACAAACACGGGCAGCTTCGACCATAAGGGGTGCATGTGTAGGAGATAAGCTCAAGTTGTTATATTTGATATCTCATAATCAAAAAGGTTGCATAAGTGATGAGGAGAAGGACTCCTTACTCGAGAGAACTCTATCCTAGATAAGGGAGGAGTTAGAAGTTGAAGATAACTAGAACTCCTCCACCATGGAAGAGTATAGCATTAGAACTCTAGTTATTTCCTATTCTACTATCTATAAATTGCAGGTTGTTCTCATTGTATAGGTACGCACAAACGCCGAAGTTAAACGTGAGTTGAGAGCATACTAGCAAGGCTTTTTGCAAGCAATTCTTGTGTGATTCTAGTGTGCGAACCTGAAGCTACATGAACAAGATAGAAGAACCAGTTCCAAGTGTCTGTCTTTTATTCTAGTTCAATTGTAGTACGACTTTTCAAGTTGTATCTTTTAGATTTATCTAGAAGCACTTGTATTAGGTACTCTGAGTATTCAAGTTAGAGTAAACTTGAAGTTGTCGCAACAGTGAGAGGCTGGTTGCCACAAGGGGATTAGAGTTAATCCTTAGGTTTACAAAGAGTTTTGTAAATGCTGCTTTGGCTCAGTGATTTAGTATAGTGGGGAAAATCCTACAGAGTAGTAGGTCGTGATTTTTTCACCTTTTGAGCCGGATATTTTTCACGTAAAAATACTTGTGTTCTTTACTTTCCTCACTTACTATTTTCGCAACAGTAGTAGAAGAAGCACATAAAAGAACCAAATCCTTCTATAATCACTGCACGTGAAAATTGAACTCCATACAAATCATCCCTCTTGAGTGTAATTGAAGTGTAAAATATCAGTATTAATTGGTGTTCATTACTCATTAGATTTTACTACTAGTAATTATAGGTAATGAGTGGAAAAGGGAATGATAATGGGTTTACTTTTGGTGCTTCAATTGTTCGATCAGGCCATACTTCCCATGTGCAAAAGAGCTTTTGTTTTCGAAAGCTCTATAATAAGTTCATTTTTTTTTCTTCTAACTTCTCATCAAAAGAACAAATGCATCTAGAGTATGAATATCTTAAGTAGCCACGTGGCATTAATCCAGTGGACTGTTGAGAAATATTAGAGCTTTACTCGGTGTCGGCCGATTCTAGGAATATACCAACTTAAAATAAAATAAAATAAATATGCCAATTACTCAGTGTCGGCAGATTTTGGACATCTTTGGACTAGTATTTTTGTGAAAAATTGAGGTGCAGGAGAATTGAACATACACTTTCCTTTGCAACCATGGGGTATTAGTGTGTTGCCGATTGGTTTAACTGAATCCATAATTTTTGATGCCAAGTAAAAATTTATGAAAATTACATATATAGTAGATATGAACTCATAACTTTAAAATTATAATGGGTTCAAATACTAAAAACTTTAAAAGTTGAACCCATAAGATTTAGATCCCGGATCCACATTTGTTTGCAATAATATTCAAGTTTTTCAGGACATTTAAGATTTTTCAATGTTCAACTAAACAATTGGGCCATGACTCTTCACCTAATACAAAAAATGATATTAAATTACTTATTTTTGTTTTCTTAATTTATGTAAATACAATATCGTTTACGAAAAGTTCTATGTACTCTCTCTCTACTTGTCCGTGAAACATGTTGTTGTTGTTGTATCAGCAAAGAAATACTAGTTTGAATGGTAACAAAATGCAAATGTCATGAGATTAAAAGATGAGAATAGATCTTTAGTTGACTAATGACTAGCCAAGAAAAGAGCAAAGACTAGTTTTGGTTTCTTGAGTTGGTCACTGGATCTTAGACATATTTATGAGACTTGAATCTGCTTTCCTAATGAGATGAGGCGAAAAGCAGCGAACAACTAATTTTGAAAATAATATAACTTAAATTTTTTATTTTACCCTTATTATAATTACAAAAATATTATGGCATATTGAAGACGACGATTTCTGAAAACCCGAAACAGAGAGTAGGAGGAACCTCTTTAAAGGTGGAGGAGATAACAACAAGGAAAGTAGCAGCAGACCAGAGAAGAGCGCCAAGAGCTATGACATGGGCACGATTGGACATTGTTTTTTAATATCTAAAGATGAAGCATTTGACATGTTCACTTCTTTTGTTAGAAAAACTCAGAAACAACTAGGTAATCAACTTACATCAATTAGGTCTGATCATGGTACTGAATTTGAGAATGCTGAATTTGCTAAAATTTTTTGTGATAAGCATGGCATAAATTATAATTTTTCTGCTCCTAGGACTCCACAGCAAAATGGAGTAGCTGAAATAATGAATAAGACATTGGAAGAAATGGCTAGGACTATGCTTCTTTTTAATAAACTGCCTCATAGTTTCTGGGCAGAAGTTGTGAACACTGCATGCTACATCATAAATAAGTGCATGACCATATCTCTTATTAAAAAGACTCCCTATGAGTTACTTAAAGGGAGAAAGCCAAACATATCCCATCTTAGGGCATTTGGATACAAGTGTTTTGTACACAATAATGGTAAAGACTCCCTAGTTAAGTTTGATCCCAGAAGTGATGAGGGAGTATTCTTGAATATTCATCCCATAGTAAAGCTTATAAGATCTATAACAAAAGAACTATGTGTGTAGAATAAAGTTTACATGTGATTTTTGATAAAACTAACATTCTTTTTGAGTGGCAGGAACATGATGATGAAGCAATTGGGCTAGTAAGAAACTCAAATGAAAGCACAGCCTAGACTGAAGCTGCACTAGAGGAAGAAACAGGAAATAGAACAAGTCCTTCCACCCATGGAAACTTGATAGGGAGAACTGAACAAAGAGGAAGTGATCTTCAAACCTCGAGGGAACCTGTCCATGAACTTGTTCCTTAGTAACAAAACATTGAAGGAATATCTAAGGGAAATCAGCTGGTTGTGAAACCTTACAAGTATCAAAGTTCTTATCCCATTGAGAACATAATTGCTGATCCAACCTCTGGAATCAAAACCAGATCTTCGTTGAAGAATCTTTGTGCATTTAATGTTTTTTAATCTCTTATTGAACCGAAAAATATTGTTGAGACTTTGCAGGATGCAGACTGGATGAATGCAACTCAACCAATTTTAGAGAAGTCAAGTTTGGAATCTAGTACCAAGACCCAATGACAGATCAGTAATTGGCACAAAATGGGTCTTCAGAAACAAACTTGACGAAGATGGAACAGTTAAAAGGAACAAGGCAAGATTGGTGGTTCAAGGATATAGTCAACAGGAGGGCATAGACTATGATGAGACTTTTGCTCTAGTTGCAATATTGGAGGCAATTAGACTCCTTAGAGCTTTTGCTGCTTATATGGAATTCACTCTCCATCAGATGGATATCAAGAGTGCCTTCCAAAATGGCTATCTATAGGAAGAATTGTTTGTCAAGAAACCTCCGGGCTCTGAAAACAAGGATTGTCCTGATCATGTGTACAAGCTTGACAAGGCACTTTATGGGTTCAAGCAGGCTCCAAGAGCATGGTACGAAAGATTATCAAAGTTCTTGCTTGAGCATGTCTACAAGAGAGGTAAAATTGACAATACTCTATTCTTGAAAGAAAAAGGTAAAGATCTCTTGGTAGTTCAGATATATGTTAATGATATAATCTTTGGAGAAACCACAAAATTGGATGCATATGAACCTTGTTCATCTGTTGATCAGAAGTTATATGGGGGAACGATTGGCTCTTTGTTATATCTCACTGCTAGCAGATCTGACATTGTTTTCAATGTAGGCCTTTGTGCTAAATTTCGGAAAAATCCAAATGAGTCTCACTTGACTACTGTCAAGAGGATATTAAGATACCTAAAAGGCATCACTGACTTTTTTTATGGTATCCAAAAGGTAGTAATTTCAACTTAGTAGGATATGGTGATGCTAATTATGCAGGTTTTCTTGTGGATAGAAAAAGCACCTCGGGTATGACACACTTTCTTGGCTCATGCCTTGTGTCTTGGGCCACCAAAAAGCAAAATTGTGTGGCCTTATCTGCTGGTGAAGCTGAGTACATTATTACTGCCTCATGTTGTGCTTAATTGTTGTGGATCAAACAACAATTAGTGGACTTTGGAATTGATGTAGGTTGTATCCCTATCTTTTGTAATAACACTAGTGCAATTAGTATGACCAAGAACCCCGTTCATCAAAAGAGAACTAAGCACATAGATGTTAGGCATTATTTTTTGAGGGACAACTACGAGAAGAGTTTGATCACTGTGAAATTTTTTGCTACTGACAAGCAAATAACTAACATCTTCACAAAAACTCTAAGTAGAGATCACTTTGAAATGAACATGTTAGAATTAGGGATGATTATCACCTAAAAGGAACCAGTTCTAACTCAAATTAGTTAGAAAATTTGTGAATTTTTGTACATAATTAGATTAGATTTTGCTCAGCCTTATACTTTCATCAGTATACTCTTGTGCCATGTGCTAAAATGACTCATTAATCTCTAATGATATTATCTCTATTTTTGTTGGAAAATTCAGACTTACACAAGAGATTTCTCACTGAAAAACCTGGTTCATAAAGATTACTTGGTACGTACTCTCCACTCTGCATATTTTGGAATAATTATATTTTGATAGGTTTAGGGTTTCTCATATTTACGTTTTGATGATCTAACAAACTTATTATCAAGAACCAGATAAAGTTCCTGATGCATACTTGGTATAATTCTTCAGCAATGAACTTAAGCTAATATGAGCTGTATGACTTTAGATGTACAAGAACCAACTCAGGGACCTGATGCATACTGCCTGCAACTGTGCACGCTACAGTGCAGAAATAGTGCAACAGTCACTTCCCATTGGGAAGGGCTTGCACCAACCAAGTGTGTACCTCATCCAAGTGATGTCATCCAAAGTATATCAACAAGGAGTATTGCAGCAAAACATCACTTGAACATTTTGTGATATTCTCTCAAGCATTCAAGATCTCATCATCTAGCATTGAAGTTACAAGTGTATCAAGAACAAAGTGCAACACTACTACGGACCAGTTCCATAACGAGTCTTTGTATGTCCTTAGTTGAGTTGTACTTTTGTATTTATTCTTCATTGTAACTCATATTATGCTTACTTAGAAGCTTTCTTTAGGAACCTCAAGAACATAAACCCGTTGAGTTTATGTGGTGACTAGAGTTAGTCATAGGTTGAAGTCTTTGTAATAAGTGTGTTGCAAAATGGCTTGTAATAAGTGTATTACAAGTTAGTGAGGTTGAAGTCTTTGTAATATAGTTATTACAAAGTGGCTTGTAATAGGTGTATTACAAGTTAGTGAGGGATTAAGAGTTTAATTCCAAGGTTACAATAGGTTGTAATCTAAATATTGCTCAAGTAGTGAAGTTAAAATCCTACCAGTGTAGGTCGTGGTTTTTTATCCCCTTGAGCAGGGATTTTTCCACGTAAAATCTCTTGTGTCATTTAGTTACTGTTTCATTAGCTACTTATGTGAGAAATGATATAGGACCAGGTCTTTATACAATTTGGTGGACTCATGCATTTTATCATATTTGAATTATGATCAAGAGGAGAGTCCCATTTAATCCTAACCTCCTTGAGCTAATCCGTTAGGAAATGAACCAGTTTCATTCAAAAGAGTCCCAAAAATGCAATAAGTGCCTAGATTCTAGGGAGAGTCATAAACGTCTCTTCAAACTGACTCCTAATTTAATTAGAACTCTAAACTTCTGAAAAAGTAGATGTTACCCAATTAAACTCTTCCTCTTTAACGTGATTAGGCTTTAGTTGTTTCTTCACTTCTTAATCTCCAAGAAGTCAAAAAGTTCTCTTTATCTTCTCTCATCTTCCAAACACACACAAACTCATCTTCTCTCATACCCAAACATAGAAATGGCAAACCTCTCCGAGAATACCTCATCACCACCCAAGGAAATTACACCCACAACATCCAACATACCTTCAAACATAGAAATGGCTCGCAAGGTTGTCGCTGGAGGAGAACAAATCAAGAAAATTAATGAACAATTGAAAGCGAGTCAGGAATAAAAACCTTTGAAATCTGATGAATCATTCAAGTCTTCTACTGAGGGGGAAGAAAAAATTTCTTCTAAGACAGAGCAGGTAACTTCTTGTCTGAATATTACTTCCAAAATCATCTCTGAGGTTGGTGCAAATCTGGAAAATAGGTTTGTTCTAGTACGAACGGTGGCTGGGGTAGAGACCACTAAATCTAGGAAAATTGGTGGTAAAAATAAAAAGAGAAAATAAAAGGAGAGTGAGGGTGCTCAAGGCTATGTAAGGGGAATGGAAAAAGGAATGGCTAAATCTTCACCCACTCATGTTGGTTTGACTGAAGAAACAGGGCTATGGTAGTATGGAGTGAGGAATCTGCTGGAGGAGAAGAAAAAAGTGTGAAAGAAAAAGGGGAAAGTGGGTCTGGAGAAGCAGCTGAGGGGCTGGTTAGGTTGAGGAAGAGGATCCAAGAATTTGTTCCATCCATGCAGGAACCCCTCGAGGACCTACTAAGAAAAGTGTCTAACAGTTACAATCCTAAAAAGAAAAGTAGTTCAGCAGTTAAAGTCCTTGATACTTCTAGGGAAAACAAGAAAATAAAGTTTGCCTCGTCTATCCCTGTAGAGACTCCTCCTACAAGAGGAAGAGCTACAAGGAGTCAGAAGAAGCAGAGTGAGGCTGAACAGGAAAAGGCCTTAGAAGAAAGTAAGAGAAAAGTTGTTGCTAAGGGAATGAAGAAGGTGGTTGAGCCTGTTGAGGCAGTTGAAATTGAGTAGATGGACCCGGTTCTTCGTGATGAAAATGAGGCAGAAGAAATTGAGGTTGTGACTCCAAAGGCAAAGATGATCAAGACTTCCACAAAGAAATTTGTTTCAAAAACAAAATCTGTAGGGCCATCTACCTTGGCTAAAATAACCAAGTCTGTCTTGAAGTCCAGAAAAGTGAAAGTAATGGAAGAAGAAGAATGGAGTGGAGAAAAAGAAGAAAAATCTAATTTAGATAAGGACAAGATGATTAAATTTGGGAAAAGAACCATTATTGATACCTAATTTTTCCTCAAATTATTTTCAAATTTACATATATGCTTTCAAAATCACTCTTTGTAATAAGGAGTATTTTTCCCTATTTCTCTATATTTTTATTAAATTATCTTCATATTTATTTAATATTTCATATTTAACTAATTATCCATAAATTATGTTATAAATAATTTTAAAATGTTTCCCAGCTCAGTATGCTATTTTTAATCATTTTTTGTCCATTAGAATTCAATTATTTCACAAATTAGCCAATTGGGTCTTATTTAATTTCAATTACAATAATTTTACAATTATAGCTCAATTGAACATTTAGTATTATTTTAATTCGAAACTTATGCATTTTTTATACTTGATATTAATTAATTACTGTAATTTTACCTATTTGGACTTAATTTTATTTTTATACAATTATTAGCTATCTTATTAATTATCTATCTATTTTTTGGTGTATTTAATGTCTAGCCACAATCTATTTAATATCTAGCCACATTTTAACCCAACCCACCTGATCTCTAAACCCAATTTACCCAATACCCAACATGTAACCAGCCTAATTGCCAAACCCAATCCCTAAAAGCTACCCGACCCAATCCCTGCTTCAATCTGAGCCGTTGATTAATTCAAATCAACGGCCCAGATCAAAGCTTACCTAAATTAACCCAAACGACCCCCCCAAACCCCTCATTTCATTCGAGACCTCTCATATCTCTATCCGGTCTCTCTCTCTCCCTTCTCTCTAGAACCTTCCCTGGTTCACCTTCTTCTCCGATGAAGCTCAGCTCGTCTCCGGCCACCTCCGACCTTTCTCCTTTCGACTACAAGCCTCCATGATGTCTCCTCAATCTAGCTCACTTCATATCTAAATCCCTCGAGGTTCTGGGCCATGCCGACTTGCATCTGGGGCTCCTGCTTTGGTTGTTCCCGGCCTCTCCAGTGGGGTTTGGACACGGCCACGCCATATCCACCATGATCTTTGAGTTTCAGGGCAGGTTTTCTGGTTATCTCTGATTCTCTTATGAAACCCTAATTTTTTCCTAAACCTCTCATTTCTATGGTGTTTTTAAACGATTCAAGCATGTTTCTTTGTGTTTTACATTGTTCTTGACTCGATCTTTAAGAATCTTCGATTTTCAAACGTTTTTACTTTACTTTTTAAAACTAGGGTTTCTCAGAACCCTTTTTGCGTGTTTAAAGCTAAGTTTTTCTTTGTGTTTGAGTTGATTCTTTGCATATCATAACTGATTCTATGACTTTTACTAGCTTTTATCTCGTTTATGTTAAAAACCGTAATTTTCCTAGACTTCTATATGTGGTTTTGTGTATTAGCATGATTGTTCGTCTCTCTTTGCTTGGGTTTCTATTATTACATTGATTTGAATGTGTTCTACTGAGTTTTCTTAGCCCAACTTATGCTTATGACTATCTGGGTTGTTCAGATTTGCATCTTTCTACTAGCACTTGTTTATCACGCTGGTTTACTATGTCTAGACATTCCTGCCTATTTATATAATTGTGACTCCTTCTTTTATTAATTTTTGATTCCCTACTTAGGGGGTTTGATTGAAAGACCTTCCTCTAAACCCTCAATTTCTATTCAAAATTAATTGACTCGCTTGTTTAAATTGATTGATTCCTTTACCTTGTTTGTTGAGGTATTCTATTTACTGAATCATTTCCTTAATTAAAGCTTTCTGAATTTAGTCCTAATTTACTACTCTATACTTAATAAACTTTGACTCCTTCCTTATTAGTCATGTACTGATTCTGTATGTTACTAGGTCTTACCGTGTGAATTTTGAAACCCCTTAACTTAAGGGAACAAATATCTTGATTTCCTGGTTAATTGATTCCGAGCTCCTTGATTACCATGCTTCTTTGATTCTTTCCTTATTTAGTCTCGTATTGACTTCTATTTACCTTATGTGGCTATATGCCTTTACCATTTCTGAGTTTGAATCCCATAACTTAAGGGAACCGTGTCTTAATTTCTCACACTGATTGATTCTGACTTCTTTTATTACCATGCCTTTTGATTCTTACCATATTTGGCTACTCGTTTTTCAACTATAAAAGTTCTAGCTTTTCACAAACACAAACAGACTGACTTGTGTTAGAACTCTCTCTTTCTTACAAAAATTTCTCTGCTCTACTACTCTTCCTTGCTCTTGGTTACTGTTAGCCGGCTATAAGTCAAGGTTAACCATTGTGCTCTTGTCTTGCTCTCTCATTCTACTTGCTTTCCTCTTCACTGGTATGCCTTATTTTAAATTTAAAGCTTCATCAACAACATGATTCTCTACTTGTTTCAGTTCTTATTGTTCTTAGTCTGCTTTTATTTATGGTTCTTCTGCGAAACCTGTAATTAGAATACACTCAGCATGCTATTGTCTCCCTTGTCCTGTGTGTTTTTGGGCATATCTATTAGTTATTTTCATAATTGTGTTGTACCCCAATCCCTTGACCCTCTCTATGTGACTCCTTTATGGTTGGTTTATGGCTATGTCAGCATAAGCAATCTCTGATCATGTCCAAACCATTCCTAGATCTCTCACTGGATTGTTTACCATTAAATGTTCTACCTGTTCCCATTCCCCATTACCACTGCTTGTAATGTCTGAACCTGTTGTAATGCTGTGTGAGATTTTTATTTACTCATCTCTTTTCAAAAACTGTTTTTGTCAAAAAAACTCCCTGCTTTATGAAATCTCTTTCAAAACTCCTTTTCTTTTCAAACTCACTTCTGGAACTTCACATTATTCCTAGACTCCTAGGTTCCACCCCCTCAGTGTAAGCATTGCTTAGGGAACCCATGAGTTCCTCTGAACTTTGATGCACTGAGGCTGGTAATTCCACACTACACTTGTTCAACTTTGGTAATTATATCTGGGTGCTGGTATTGGACAGGGACCCCACGAGGGCCCTAGGGAGCTTTGCCGCACCCAGACCATGCAAGGATGTGAAACTCGAAAGGATTGAGGTTGGGAGATATGGGTCTGATTGAAGGCTCTCTATAGAAGTAGCTTCTTATTTTCCTTTCAGTTCTGTAATTCCTTTATTTGGCCTGTAATAGTCTGTAAATGAATGCATGGGGAAGGATATTGAATATGGGAGGGGACAATGCATGTTTAATATAGTTATGGGTAGAAATCATGATCATAGGATTTACTTTACCTATGCGTGCAATAGTATCATGCTTAGGACATGCATACCATGCATTAGAAACCATGTTTAGGTTGTTTACTTCAGCATCTCTACTATACTCCTATGTACTTTAGAAATCATTTTCATAGCTAATAACTATAATAAAATATGTCGTAATAATATTGCTTCTGCATTTGCATCTAGAAATCATGCTTCAGGACTCATAATCAATGTGTGCATAACTAGTATATATACGGACACCTAGGCAAACCTTAGGCCTATTACTTATTAAAACTAAAATCGATTGTTTTATGTCTTGCCTGTATTAAAAACGGTCTTTTAAATTAATCAGTCTCTTCTTAAAATCTTAGAACCTTGTTGTTTGTCACTACTTTTACTCCTGCAACTAATGGATTTTCAAAATGATTCTCCTTTCCTGAAGTTCATGAAAATCATTTTGTTTTCTTAAACCCCTGCTCTATTTTTTAAATCACTGGTTCTTGAAATTGTGCACTCATTCTCTTTTTACTAAAACTCCTTTAAACTACTGGTTCTTGCTTTATTTCAAAGTAAGTCACTCCTGTGGAAATTACTCTGTTTTATTTAAAATCTCGCTTTACTTCTAATTACTGGTTTCTAAAATCTATTCATCCATTTTCTTACTGAAAACTTCATCACTGTTAGATCCTGCTACTGCCTTTAAATTACTGGATTTCCAATCAATCTCTCTTCTCAAAACTATTCTGTCCTTTTAAATTCCCTGCTTTATCAGTCCTTTGTTAAACTTTTGAAACCTACTGCTTTCTAACTTAAAACTCATGTTTTAAATCCTGCCTTTGAGACCTTGGTTGTGTTTGAGATGCGCTATTTATTAGTTTACCTGTGGAGGGATCTGTGAGCCTCTTATCTGCCCTTATGTGTTCCCATATTTGTAGTCCTAATTGTTTTATATGTCGCTCAGAATTTTATCCTTTAAACCTAGGGGGTTCAACCTAGTACTCACCTTGTAGGATTTAGTAGTCCTAAACACACTCCGGGACTTATAGAACGGGACGAGTAATAGCACGCAATAAGCCTTTGTGACCAGCACGCGCTTCTTTAAATAACCTCTACGGGGTGGGAAGGGTAGAATACAGATATGATGACCGGTGCGCTAATACCACGTGTAGCCCCTCTTCGAGGAGTGATTACCGGGTATTGCATTGATGTGATCCGTATTATTTTAAACCTAGGACAATTCTTTTCAAATGTTTTACTCTGATGTTTTCCCGAAAACCCTTTAAAATATTTTCATACTTGTTTGAAATCCCCTCTTATATGAACCTTACTTGCTATTTGTTTACTGTCCAAATTCACAAAACTTCTTGGCTGGGACCCACAGTTGTGGATCTTGGGGGGTTCCTAACACCTTCCTCTTAGGATAACTTCAAGCCCTTACCCAATCTCTGGTAATGAAAACTAGTTCATGAGTTATCTACTCTAGGTGCCCTAACGCACCACAAAATCGTTAGGTAGCGACTCTTCCTTAAACCTCTTCATTCAAGAATTTGTCCAGAATGTCATGAACCCGATCTCTCCGCACCTGACCCGTGCGAGGAAAAAGGGGGGCGCGACAGCATGGTGACTCTGCTGGGGATATTCCCTAGGCTTACACCATTACAGGTTGTCTTGTGAATTTGGACCTTTCAATTTCTGTTTAAATGTTTATGCCCTTTCCTTTTCCCGTTATATGTTGTTAACTGTTTAATTTCGCAAGTATTTATTTTGCCTGAACATAAATGACGTATCTTCATGTTTTCTTTGTAACTTCTTTCAATTATAACTGCCGTATTTTCTTTCTTTACCGCTTTCCTCATTGTGAAAATACATGCCTACTTGTTTAAATTTTATTTATTGCATATCATGCTCCGCATTCATATTCCACTCGTGCCAAACAAAATCCTTTAGCAACTCTTACAATGAGTGGTTTTTCTTTTCCAATATTACTACCCCTAAATATGGAAAGGTGTATTTGCGGTAAAACTAGCCGATCAGTGGTGCAGTCGACAGTTCCGTGCCTTCCCCCTTGAGTTGTCCGCTCAAGGGTACCGGTCTAAAACCCCATAGAAACCTTACTCTATTGTATGTTGCATGCATCATGGTCAATCCTAGCCAGGTTAACGTGTCGTCCGCACAACAGCCTTTAAGATAGCCTTGTCCAAAGTCCATTGGGTTTCCCTGGAACCTAAACGGACGCCTTCACGTTCTGTGCATTTATTTGGAGAATTAAATGCTCATGCTAATTATTGATGTTAAATAGTCGAGTCTGGTGGGGGTAAGGACCTAACTTGTTTGTTTTGCAGAAATAAGGCACGAGGTCCCCAGATTCGGCATGGTCACCAATATCCACCCCAAGCTACTAAACTGGTGGGAAGATCTTCACTCCAGTGACAAAACAGTCGTTAGAAAACACTTGGGCAGCCTACTCTCTCTTCTGTACATTCAGCCTAACAACATGATGATAGAAGTTGCTACCCTCTTCTGGGACTGTGATCGGTCGGTCTTTCGCTTTGAGATGACACCATTTCTAGAGGAAATAGGAGCGTTAGCCGGTTTAGCTTGGGAGTCTCCAGGGTTATTGATGCCTAAAAACCGTAAAGTCCGAGGTTTTCTCAAGATGATGGGACTAAAGAAAAATTCAGACTTGGTCTGCTTGGAAGACTCGTACATCCCCTTTGATTATTTGTACGAGAGGTATGGTCATAGCCAGTCTTACCGCACTTATCAGGAGGAGTTCGCCCTTACTTCTTTGGGGCACATTCACCGCTGGGTATTCATCTTTATAGTATGCTTCTTGGGTCTGATGGTATTCCCAACAAAGAAAGAAAGAATCCACACCAGGTTGGCTATGGTTACCAAGACTCTGATGGAAGGGGTTGACGGGCAAGACTTCAGTATCTTGCCAATGATCATTGCTGACATGTACCGAGCTTTGGAAAAGTGTCAACGAGGGGCAAAACATTTTGAGGGTTGCAATCTGTTACTCCAACTGTGGCTCACTGAGCATCTGCAAAAGGGCGACTACCATCAGTACATCCATAGGAGAGTTTGGGATGATCATATTGCTTTCCATTATCCAAAGCGTATGAACTACATCCCCAACATGTTTGCTCAGCCGGAAAACGCCAATGGATGGGCCGAGTTGCTAAGGAACTTGACCTAGGATCAGATTCAGTGGATGTTTGAGTGGTTCCCAACCGACGAGTTCATCATCTGAACTCGAGACACCCTATTTCTATTATTGATTGGTCTAAGAGGGACGTATCCTTACGTCCCGATCTGAGTCATGAGGCAGGCAGGAAAGAAGCAAGTGGTACCAAGGGTCGAGAAGATGAGTCATCTCAGGGTAGATTTCCAAAACGACGGCACCCCTCATAAGTGCCAAGCTCAGCATTTGTGGCACTGCAAGATCCGGTTAGAAAAGGACACTATTGAACCCGACAGGTATCATGCTGGTTACTCTCCTTATTATCTGGGATGGTTGGAAGATAACTGGGGTGGAAGTATCGAGCCAGGGTTTGCTCAAGGCCACAGGGTCATAGATGAGAAGGCCGAGGCAACGACTAGACTCAACCAGTTGCGCAAGAGGCTCCGTGATTGTGAAGAAGATCATCACAAAATAAACGAGGCCAACAAGAAGCTGATAGAGGAATGGAAAGACATGGCCATCACCTTCACCCAAAGGCTAGCACACTTGGAGCGAGGCATAGTCGACTTAGAGGAGAAGTTCATTAGGAGGATCGAGACCTGCCATAAGACCGAAGGAACCGACGGAGGAATTCTAGCCAGGACCTACTTGCTGCTGGGACTCTGCGAGATGGGGATGCTGATCAAGGCGAGCAGAGATGCCGAGTCTGGGGAAGGTCCTTCTGGGACCAAGTAGTTAGGATTGTCTTTACTTTGCCTTCTGATGTAATAAGGCCCCTGGCCATTAGTGACATTTTATATTTTTCGCATTCTTAAAGTCATGTTGGATTTGTCTATTTTATTATCAATAAAATGAGGCATTTGGCATCTTAAATTATCCAAATCAATTTGTCGCTAGGCCTACCTCGGGCACAAAGAGGTCCCCAACTTAGGACACGCTTTACATTTCCACCTTATGTGTTTAAATACTGCAATACTTTTTTATGATCCTCACTAAATTCATTACTTTTTCATTTTTTTTTTGTTTTCTTTATTTATTATTCCCCTCCCCAAAGGTTGGTTCGCGCATTCTGTCATCATCCGCCTACCGCACAAGATCAAAGGGCCCTCCTCCTACTCCTCCTTCTAGTCATCCCAAAGGAAAAAAGCAAGGGTAAAACTAAGATGGCAGAGGCAAGCGGCGTCAGAAAAGACAACAGGGATGAACAGGTTGAGATCGCTGATGGTCGGGGTATTCAGGTTCTGCAAGAGGGTATGTCTCCACTGGAGAAGAAGCTGCTGAAGTTCCAAGAGGAACTTGACCAAGTCAAGAATTTGGCTCACCTATCACTTTCCCTCAATGTTCCGGATGTCCACTTCCCAAATGCTCCAAACCCCACTTTACCACAAAACACCCCTAAACAACCGAATCACCCCAAAGACCAAGTCCCGCCAGCACAATGCAATGCCTGTCACCATAACACTCCACCTCTCCAGGAACAGACAAAAGACCACTTCCAGGCTTACAATAATCCCATTTATGTGGAAACCGTGGCTCATTCCACACCACATACCCCTGAGTCTGACGAGAAGGATAGGCTCATCAGGAATTTGGCCGAGGAACTCAAGAAGTTGACCAATCGAGTTCAGGGCGTCGAAGGAGTTAGAGGGATTGAGGGGCTGAACTATAAAGATCTTTGCATACAGCCTGATGTCGAACTGCCCGAGGGGTACAAACCTCCTAAGTTCGAAATGTTCGATGGTACTGGTGATCCAAGAGTGCATTTGAGAACTTACTGCGACAAATTGGTTGGCGTGGGAAAAGATTAAAGAATCCGCATGAAACTCTTCATAAGGAGTTTGAAAGGAGATGCACTGTCCTGGTACATCGGCCAGGATCCAAAGAAATGGACTAATTGGGTAAGCATGGCAATAGACTTCATGGATCGATTCAGGTTCAACACGGAGAATGCTCCGGATGTATTATACATCCAGAATTTAAAGAGAAGCCAACTGAGACCTTTCACGAGTATGCTACTCGTTGGAGGTCAGAAGCTGCCAAGGTTAGGCCATCCTTAGAAGAGGAACAAATGAAGAAGTTCTTTGTACGAGCTCAGGATCCTCAATATTATGAACGGCTGATGATGGTCGAAGGTCACAATTTCTCTGACATCATCAAATTGGGAGAGCGAATCGAAGAAGGCATCAAAAGCGGTATGGTTACCAACTTTGAAGCTTTACAGGCTACTAATAAAGCTATACAGTCTGGCAGTGTGTCCAGAAAGAAGGATGTGGGAGCCGTGATGGTCGTACAACATGCCAAGTACCTACCTAGATACCAAGTATATCCAACACCCTCACTCACATACCAACCAGCTCCAAGTTACCAAGAATCTTCACCTCAATACCAAGCACCCTCACCCACATATCAAGCTCCACCACCCACATATCAGCCTACCTCGCCCAGATACTCCCAACCAGCCCCCGTTTACAACACCTACAATTCCCAATATTCTCACTACCAATCACCACCTACTCGCCAAAACTTCCCAATACCTCGCCCTAACTTCGACCGTCACCCTCCAAAACAGTATACTGCCATAACCGAGCCCATTGATCAACTATATGAAAGACTCAAAGTCGCCGGTTACGTCACACCCATTCTTGCTGCCACCCATGAGAACCCTTCTCAGTGGATCAACCCAAACAAATCTTGTGCCTACCACTCCGGCATGAAGGGACACACCATCGAGGAATGTTGTTCCTTGAAAGAAAAGATACAAACCCTCATAGACAACAAGATCATTGTAGCTAAGGACCCTGCTCATAATGTTCGCAATAATCCGTTATCGGACCATAAAGGTGGTGTCCATATGATTGAATTAGATGATGATTAGGATCCTGAGGGATCAATTGGGCTGATTGGAGAGGGTGATCCGAAGAAGCCCACAATTACTCTCAACCCAATTGTGGTTCAGATGCAGCCATCCGGGGATGCTGAGGTAGACATGTCCATTCCACTCAAGTTTGAATCGAGACAAGGACTGTTGTTTCATTCTTGAAGAGGGGGGGGGGGGAGAGGAAGTCCCTTCCATATAGGTCGTGATCAGAGGATCATATCTCAAGAATTGGTCTGTCAGGACGACCAAAGCCCGTCGAGCCTCCGGGTAGCAAGGCTAACAAAACAAGCATTTATTTACAGCTTATTTATTTAAAAGAAAAAAATTTCTTCCTTTTTCGCATTTTTAATTTCTGCAAGAAAGAGCTCCTATGTTCAAATGATTATTCAATTTATCAAAGCATTTGCAGTTTCTCTATAAATTGTATATTTACTTGCTACTGTTTTCCTCCCCATTACTTTATTTGCACAACATCACTATTACTTATCTTGATGAACCGACGACTATGACATGCAACGAGGCAACGCAACAAACGGATTCCGATTCAGACGAGGATGATATACCTGAGGATATTGTGAAAGAGGTAGAGAACTTTGAGAATATACCTAAGTCTAACTTGGACGAGACTGAGGTTGTCAGCCTGGAAAACGCAGAGAACGTCAAAGAAACACACATCGGTGTTTATCTGTCGCCATTAGAAAAGGAGGAATATACAGAGTTTTTAAGAGAATATGAGGACATATTCGCCTGCTCGTATGATGACATGACTGGCCTCAGTACATCTATTGTGGCCCACAAGTTGCCAATCGATCCGACATGCCCACCAGTGAAGCAAAAGCTCAGGAAGTTCAAACCAGACATGAGCTTGAAAATCAAAGAAGAGGTCACCAAGCAGATCAATGCCGGGGTTCTCCGGTTGGTTGAATACCCGACATGGTTAGCCAACATAGTGCATGTGCCAAAGAAAGATGGGAAGGTTAGAGTCTGTGTTGACTACCGGGATCTCAACCGGGCCAATCCAAAAGATGACTTCCCTTTGCCAAATATACACATCCTAATTGACAACTGCGCCAAGCATGAGCTGCAGTCCTTTGTAGATTGTTTCGCTGGCTACCATCAGATTTGGATGGACGAGGAAGATGCTAAGAAAATAGCATTCGTTACACCATGGGGAGTGTATTGTTACAAGATGATGCCATTCGGTCTGAAGAATGTAGGGGCCACCTACATGAGGGCCATGACTACTATATTCCACGATATGATTCACAAGGAGATCGAGGTATATGTGGATGACGTCATCATCAAATCAAGGAAAGACACTGACCATATGGAAGATCTGAGGAAGTTCTTCAACAGGTTAAGGAAGTACAATTTGAAACTTAACCCTGCGAAGTGTGCATCTGGGGTTCCTGCTGGCAAGTTACTAGGGTTCATCGTCAGTTGCCGAGGAATAGAACTGGATCCATCAAAGGTCAAAGCCATCTAATAATTGCCGCCACCGAAGAACAAGAAGGATGTTATGAGTTTCCTGGGGAGGCTCAATTACATCAGCCGGTTCATAGCCCAGTCTATCGTCATTTTTGAACCTATTTTCAAGATGTTGAAAAAGGATGCTGCAACCAAATGGACCGATGATTGTCAAAAGGCCTTCGATAGAATCAAGGAGTACCTCTCAACACCACCAGTCCTGGTACCGCACGAGCCAGGTAGACCTCTGTTACTCTACCTTGTTGTGTTAGATGTAGCTTTCAGTTGCGTTCTTGGGCAATATGATAAAACAGGAAGGAAAGAGCAGGCCATTTACTATCTTAGCAAGAAATACACTCCATATGAAGCCCGGTACTCTTTATTGGAACGCACTTGCTATGCTCTGACTTGGGTCGCACAAAAGTTGAGGCACTATTTCTGTGCATATACAACGTACCTCATATCAAGGATGGTTCCATTGAAATACATCTTTCAGAATCCCATACCACTGGCAAACTGGCCAAATGGAAAATCCTGTTAAGTGAGTTCGACATTATTTACGTGACTCAGAAGGCGGTCAAGGGACAAGCATTAGCAGATCATCTCACTGAAAATCCTGTGGACGGGAAATACGAACCATTAAAAACGTATTTTCCCGATGAAGAAGTATCATTCGTAGGAGAGGACATTGCAGAATCCTACGATGGTTGGAGCATGTTCTTTGATGGGGCCGCAAACTTCAAAGGCGTAGGTATTGGGGCAGTCCTAATATCAGAAACCGGTCAGCACTATCCAGTATCCGCCAAATTCAGGTTCCCCTGCACCAACAACATGGCTGAATATGAGGCCTGCATCTTGGGGCTCAATTTGGCCATCGACATGAACCTTCTGGAGTTATTAGTGATTGGTGATTCAGACCTATTGATACACCAAGTACAAGGAGAATGGGCGACCAAGAATTCCAAGATACTGCCATATTTACATCGTGTACAGGAGTTGAGAAAGAGGTTCACAAAGATAGGATTCCGGCACGTCCCAAGAATCCAGAATGAGTTCGCCGATGCATTGGCTACCTTATCATCTATGATCCAGCATCCAGACAAGAATTTCATCGATCCCATCCCAGTGAGGATCCACAATCAGTCGGCCTACTGCGCCCATGTTGAAGAAGAGGCAGACGGAAAGCCTTGGTTTCATGATATCAAGGAATACTTGGAAAAGGGAGAATATCTAGAACTTGCAAACGCTACTCAGAAACGCACACTTCGAAGGTTGTCAAACAATTTATTTCACAGCGGAGGGATCATGTATAGGAGGACTCCTGATTTGGGTTTACTAAGGTGTGTCGAAGCAAAAGAAGCAACAAAATTATTGGAGGAGATACATGCTGGTACATGTGGTCCTCATATGAACGGGTTCGTTCTAGCAAAGAAGATACTTCGGGTCGGTTATTTCTGGATGACCATGGAAACGGATTGCATCAGGTATGTCCGGAAGTGCCATCGTTGTCAGATACATGAGGATATGATAAAGGTACCTCCGAGTGAGCTTAATGCAACGAGTTCATCATGGTTGTTCGCTGCATAGGGCATGGATGTTATTGGACCAATCAAGCCTGTCATCTCCAACGGACACAGGTTTATTCTAGTTGCCATTGATTACTTTACCAAATGGGCCGAAGCAGCCTCTTACAAAGCAGTTACTAAGAAAGTCGTGGCTGACTTTGTCCGCGACCGAATAGTTTGTCGATTCAGAGTTCCAAAGTCAATCATTACCGACAATGGTTCCAACCTCAAAGCCATGTGTGAAACCTTGAAGGTCAAACACAAGAATTCCACAGCATACAGACCTCAGATGAATGGAGTCGTTGAGGCTGCCAACAAGAATATCAAGAAGATATTGAGAAAGATGATAGAGAAGCACAAGCAATGGCATGAGAAGCTGTCATTCGCCTTACTGGGATACCGCACCACAGTCCGCACATCAACTGGGGAAACTCCTTACATGTTGGTTTATGGTACAGAAGTCGTTATTCCTGCCGAGGTCAAAATTCCATCCCTGAGAATCATACAAGAAGCCAAACTCAGCGATGCAGAGTGGGTACGAAGCCATTATGAGCAATTGGCCCTCATAGACGAAAAAAGAATGAACGCAGTTTGTCATGGTCAACTATATCAGAACAGAATGACCAGAGCCTTCAACAAGAAAGTCAAGTCGAGACGATTCACACCGGGGCAGCTGGTGTTAAAGAAGATCTTTCCTCACCAAGACGAAGCAAAAGGGAAATTCTCTCACAATTGGCAAGGCCCGTACAAGGTTCACCGGGTGTTGACAGGAGGAGCACTCATACTTGAAGAAATGGATGGAGAAATTTGGCCAAAGCCAATCAACTCAGATGCAGTCAAGCGCTACTATGTGTAACTTTCATGCTTTTATCAAATGTTGTAAATTGAACTACACCTGACCTGATTCCTGTTTAAGAGGGGATACGTAGGCAGCCCTATAGGTTCGGTCACATTTTAATAAAATTTCATTTCCCCCATGAATGGAAACTGCGGCAGAATTTTGAGGAGGGACCTCAAAATTCCAAAGCAAATGCATCCAAGCACCGCACAAGCAACAGCCAGAAGCATTCACCCATCAAACTGGAGCAGAATTTTGAGGAGGACCCTCAAAATTCCGTAGCAAGAGAGGTTGCAATACCTTGAACCGCGTCGTGGTCGTCGGTTCATCCAAAAATTATTACTTTAAATTATATGTTATGTTTTTATAAAACCATGTATATTTGCTTTCTCAAAAACTGTTTAGCAACGCTACCCTGCGATATGAACAACAAAGTCCCCGTTATCAAGCAGACAGGCCGAGACGAGCCAGTGGGAATGTGAACTAACCTTCCCCTTTACAGAACTCACAATTTTCTTTGGATGCAGGCACCAAGAAGGCGAAAGCCCAGAACACATTACTATCTTCGCAAGATGCATATTTATTAAGGACACGCTCTCAAACTCGTCGCACATGTCGATGCCTACTATCATCACAAATAACGATTATTCACCACAATCGTCTCACTGCAGTTTATCATAAGCTAAGAACTCTTGCTGTCGTTTATTTTCCCACACTGCATAAGGCTGCCATTCTGCCTTCTGAGGTTCTACGCTACCTCCCCTGCATTTTATTTCCTGTACTGCATAATGCTACCATTCTGCCTTCCGAGGTTCTACGCTACCTCCCCTGACTTTTACTTCATTGCATAAAGCTCTTATCTATCTCTTCAAAGAAACCACCTTTTGTGACGTTACTTATTTATGCTTCTCTCGGGCTAAGCTCTGCCCCTCTTTTCTTTCGCAAATCGCAAGACTAAACTTTGTCTTTTTAGCATGAACCATTGCATTCTTCATGGGCTGAAATATCGCCAACTTGTCCAAAGGCGTCATCGTTCGGAGGCACCATCTTCATGGCCCGAGAACATCATTTCATGGCCTGAGGATCTCTTTTATTCGACTTGCATATCATTATTCCAAGGCACCATGGTCCGGAGGCACCATCCTCATGGACCGAGAACATCATTTCATAGCCTACGAATCCCGCACCAAGCGATTCATGGCCTAGGACATCATGGTCTAAGGACAATCATCCTCAATTGTCTCAAGACAACATTCATAGTCCGACAGGAACTTGCATCATGTTTATATTATGCACGATATATGCTTGTTATTTATTTGCAGGTAATCCAGCCAGGACGGCCAACCAGGCAGGAGCGGACCGCTCCAGTTCTCCGATACAACCCCGTAAGACCTTTCTACTTTACCTTAACTCGCACCTTGAGTCCATTCTTGTGAAACATCACCGGTATATTTTGCTGATGATTTCGGAACTACATACGGCCTGATTCCTGTAAAATCAGGGATATGTAGGAAGCTTAGAAGCCAGGGTGCGGCCTAGTTCTCTCATATAATTTTCTTTCGGTCAAAATTGGCCATCCTATCTTTACCCGGCAACTCTTTCATCCTTCTCGAGTAAAGAGGGGCAGCTGTTGATACCCAATTTTTCCTCAAATTATTTTCAACTTTACATATATGCTTTCAAAATCACTCTTTGTAATAAGGAGTATTTTTCCCTATTTCTCTATATTTTTATTAAATTATCTTCATGTTTATTTAATATTTCATATTTAAATAATTATCCATATATTATGTTATAAATAATTTCAAATGTTTCCCATCTCAGTATGCTATTTTTAATCATTTTTTGTCCATTAGAATTCAATTATTTCACAAATTAGCCAATTGGGTCTTATTTAATTTCAATTACAACAATTTTACAATTATAGCCCAATTGAATATTTAGTATTATTTTAATTCGAAACTTATGCATTTTTTACACTTAATATTAATTAATTACTGTAATTTTACCTATTTGGACTTAATTTTATTTTTATACAATTATTAGCTATCTTATTAACTATCTATCTATTTTTTGGGGTATTTAATGTCTAGCCACAATCTATTTAATATCTAGCCACATTTTAACCCAACTCACCTGATCTCTAAACCCAATTTACCCAATATCCAACCCATGTAACCAGCCCAATTGCCAAACCCAATCCCTAAAATCTATCCGACCCAATCCATGCTTCAATCTGAGCCGTTGATTAATTCAAATCAACGGCCCAGATCAAAGCTTACCTAAATTAACCCAAACGACCCCCCCCCCTCCCCCAAACCCCTTATTTCATTTGAGACCTCTCATCTCTCTATCCCGTCTCTCTCTCTCTCTCCCTTCTCTCTAGAACCTTCCCTGGTTCACCTTCTTCTCCGATGAAGCTCAGTCCGTCTCTGTTCACCTCCGACCTTTCTCCTTTCGACTACAAGCCTCCATGACGTCTCCTCCATCTAGCTCACTTCATCTCTAAATCCCTCGAGGTTTTGGGCATATCTATTAGTTGTTTTCATAATTGTGTTGTACCACATTTCCTTGACCCTCTCTATGTGACTCCTTTATGGTTGGTTTATGGCTATGTCAGAGTAAGCAATCTCTGATCATGTCCAAACCATTCCTAGATCTTTCACTGGATTGTTTACCATTAAATGTTCTACCTGTTCCCATTCCCCATTACCACTGCTTGTAATGTCTGAACCTGTTGTAATGCTGTGTGAGATTGTTATTTACTCATCTCTTTTCAAAAACTGTTTTTGTCAAATAAACTCCCTGGTTTATGAACTCTCTTTCAAAACTCCTTTTCCTTTCAAACTCACTTCTGGCACTTCACATTATTCCTAGACTCCTAGTTTCCACCCCCTCAGTGTAAGCATTGCTTAGGGAACCCATGAGTTCCCTCTGAACTTTGATGCATTGAGGCTGGTAATTCCACACTGCTCTTGTTCAACTTTGGTAATTATATCTGGGTGCTAGTATTGGTCGGGGACCCCACGAGGGCCCTAGGGAGCTTTGCCGCACCCAGACCATGCAAGGTTGTGAAACTCGAAAGGATTGAGTTTGGGAGATATGGGCCTAATTGAAGGCTCTCTATAGAAGTAGCTTCTTATTTTCCTTTCAGTTATGTAATTCCTTTATTTGGCCTGTAATAATATGTAAATGAATGCATGGGGCAGGATAGTGAATATGGGAGGGGACTATGCATGTTTAATATAGTTATGGGTAGAAATCATGATCATAGGATTTACTTTACCTATGTGTGCAATAGTATCATGCTTAGGACATGCATACCATGCATTAGAAACCATGTTTAGGTTGTTTACTTCAGCATCTCTACTATACTCGTATTTACTTTAGAAATCATGTTCATAGCTAATAACTATAATAAAATATGTCGTAATGATATTGCTTCTGCATTTGCATCTAGAAATCATGCTTCAGGACTCATAATCAATGTGTGCATAACTAGTATATATACGGACGCCTAGGCAAACCTTAGGCCTAATACTTATTAAAACTAAAATCGACTGTTTTATGTCTTGCCTGAATTAAAAAAATGGTCTTTTAAATTAATCAGTCTCTTCTGAAAATCTTAGAACCTTGTTGTTTGTCACTACTTTTACTTCTGCAACTAATGGATTTTCAAAACGATTCTCCTTTCCTGAAGTTCATGTAAATCATTCTGTTTTCCTAAACCCTTGCTCTATTTTTTAAATCACTGGTTCTTGAAATTGTGCACTCATTCTCTTTTTACTAAAACTCTTTTGAACTATTAGTTCTTGCTTTATTTCAAAGTAAGTCACTCCTTTGGAAATTACTCTGCTTTATTTAAAATCTCACTTTACTTCTGATTACTGGTTTTCTAAAATCTATTCATTCATTTTCTTACTGAAAACTTCATCACTGTTAAATCCTGCTACTGTCTTTAAATTACTGGATTTCCAATCAATCTCTCTTCTCAAAACTATTCTGTCCTCTTAAATTCCCTGCTTTATCAGTCCTTTGTTAAACTTCTGAAACCTACTGTTTTCTAACTTAAAACTCCTGTTTTAAATCTTTCCTTTGAGACCTTGGTTGTGTTTGAGACGTGTTATTTATGTGTTTACCTGTGGAGGGATCTGTGAGCCTCTTATCTGCCCTTATGTGTTCCCATATTTTTAGTCCTAATTGTTTTATATGTCGCTCGTAATTTTATCCTTTATACCTAGGGGGTTCAACTAGTACTCACCTTGTAGGATTTAGTAGTCCTAAGCACCCTCCGGGACTTGTAGAACGGGATGGGTAATAGCATGCAATAAGCCTTCGTGCCAGCACGCGCTTCTTTAAATAACCTCTACGGGGTGGGAAGGGTAGAATACGGATATGATGACCGGTGCGCTAATACCATGTGTAGCCCCTCTTCGAGGAGTGATTACCGGGTATTGCATTGATGTGATCCGTATTTTTTTAAATCTAGGACAATTCTTTTCAAATGTTTTACTCTGATTTTTTTCCGAAAACCCTTTAAAAGATTTTCATACTTGTTTGAAATCCCCTCTTATATGAACCTTACTTGCTATTTGTTTACTGTCCCAATTCACAAAACTTCTTGGTTGGGACCTACAGTTGTGGATCTTGAGGGGTGCCTAACACCTTCCCCTTAGGATAACTTCAAGCCCTTACCCAATCTCTGGTAATGCAAACTAGTTCATGAGTTATCTACTCTAGGTGCCCTAACGCACCACAAAATCGTTAGGTGGCGACTCTTCCTTAAACCTCTTCCTTTAAGGAGTTGTCTAGAATGTCATGAACCCGATCTCTCCGCACCTGACCCGTACGAGGAAAAAGGGGGGCGCGACAACCATATTGAAAGGTAGACTCCTTAGGAACTTGGGGAGGAAGGCATGGTGATGCTGCTAGAAAAATTACAACTGCAGGTTGGAAGGATATGGTCCTTCAGATGGATGGAAAGCTTTCCAGAACTGAGATTGTAGTGTTCATCACAAATTGTGAGATAAAAAATGGTAGAGTCACCAGTGTGGTGAAGTGGGTGACAGTGAGTTTTGATGACAAGGAACTAGGAGAGAACTTAGGTGTACTTGCTGTGGGGTATAATGATTGCAAGAAACTCAAATGGCCAAGTCTAGAGAATCTCCCTACTGCCCTTGCCATTACAATGAAGTTTGATGACAATGAAGAAGAGCTTGAGCCCAAGGCTATATACAAAAGTTAGATGAAAACACCCCACAAAATGTTGTTCAAATTTGTCAACAAAGTTGTAATACCTACGCAGGAAAAGAGGCATATTTATATATTCATGCACTTGGTCCTTCTGGAATGTCTAGACAGTGGGAGGCAAATCAATTGGCCTGGTGTGATGACCAAATAGGTCATCTAGAGTTTTAAACTCTAATTCTGTGTTTCAAAGCCTCCGTTAGCTTCTTTAAGCCTTCCTCAATATGCATGCATAGTTCAGGTATTTTTCTGGAAGGCTTTTATGTTAAAAATTGATAAAGTAAGAAATTTTTCTTTTAAAATCTATTTGAGTTGTCTTTGGTTAATATTTTGAGTAAACTGACCCGGATCCATATTTTGACGGTCCCCATGGGTCCGTATCGTGATTTGCGACTTGGGCATATGCCTAAAATCGAATTCGGAGGTCCCTAGCTCGAGTTTCGCTTTTTGTCAAAATATTGGAAGTTTAAAGGTTTAATGATTTTAAGGAATTAATCAATGTTTGGATTTATCGGTATCGAGTCCGTATTTTGGTTCTGAAACCTGGTATAGGTCCATTAATATATATATATGACTTGTCTATCAAATTTTGTGAGAAACGGAGTTGGTTTGACGTGATTCGGACGTCTGGTTGTTAAAATAGAGATTTTAAGGTTTTCTTAAAAATTTCATTTGGTTTGGTGTCTGATTCGTAGTTCTAGGAGTTATTTTGGTGTTTTGATCGTGCGAGCGATTTTGTATCATGTTTTTGGACATGTGTGCATACTTGGTTTGGAGCCCCAAGGGCTCGGATGAATTTTGGATAGGATACGGGTGGTTTAGAACTTAGAAAATCTTGTTTCTCATAGCTTCAGCTGTCATCTGGTTTCCTTCTTCACGATCGCGAAGGTACTCTCACGATCGCGAAGAGTGAACTGGTCTGGGGGAGGATTTTCCTTTATGCGAACGCGAGACTGTGGTCGCGAACGCGGAGCACTGGGGGGCTTGCCCTACGCGAATGCAGTTAGTCACGCGCGAATGCAGTTAGTCATTTGCGAACGCGTAGTTTAGTGAGGTGGGGGTTGGGAATTTGGGGGTGACTCTATGCGAATGCGAGTATAGTATCGCGAACGCGAAGGTTAGGTGGGCTAAACCTTCACGAACGTGGGGTCTCCCGAGATTGCGTAATCTCTTCGTGAATACGTCAGGGTTCACGCGAATGCGATGAACATCTGACCCTAATGTTTAGAACAGTCCCAAAAACGGGATTTTGCCCATTCTTTCAAAATTTCAAAACTAGAAAACCCTGGAGGCGATTTTCCCAACAGCTTTTCTTCCTCAAATTTTGGTACGTGATTCTACCTACGTTATTTTAATTACCCATTACGTTTCATAAGATTTCCACCTAAAATCTAAGATTTTCATGGTAGAAATTGGGGGTTTTGGTAGTATTATATTCATATGTGAATTTTCAAGTTGGTACAAGGTTTCCTTATTGTTTCAGCTTTATATTCATTAGTTATGGTGGTTCGTGTGATTTGAAATATGAAATTAATTGTACTTAGTGATTAATTGTGTTGATATGGTGGGATCGAGTTACACGCCGCAACAGGTGAAATAAGGGTAGATTGATGCGAAGGAACAAGGGTGAATTTGTACTGATACAGTGCGATCGGGTTGCACGCCGCAACTAGGTAAAATAAGGGTGGATTGATACGGTGGAATAAGGGTGAAATGTGATACTGATATTGTTTTATGGTGGGATCGGGTTGCGTGCCGCAACATATATAGTTATTATGAATGTTGATATTGTTACGGTGGAATAAGATAGGATCATGTAAGGTTGCACGCCGCAACAACCTATATATTTTCTATTTTCCTTGAGCTGTATTGGTTTTCGGTATTTTCACTCGAAACTCTAAGGATTAGTAATTTTGATAATCACTGGATTATTTCTTGGGGTTGTAGCTATTATATTCAATTGACTATCTTATTTTGTTATGTATTTCCTTTTTCTGTCTTTATTATATACTGCGTACAGGTTGTAGTATGAGTGACCTACCTTAGCCTCGTCACTACTTCGTCGAGGTTAGGATCGGCACTTACAGAGTACATGGGTCGGTTGTACTCATGCTACACTCTGCACTTCTTGTGCAGATTTTGGAGTCGGTCCCAACGGCGATTATTAGGCTCGGAGTAGACAACTTGGTGGAGACTTGAGGTACAACTGCTCAGCGTCTGCAGCTCCTAGAGTCCCCTTTTCTTTTATTTAGCTGTGTATTTTCCTTCAGACAGCTTTATGTTTCATTCAAAACCTTGTATGTATTATTCTAGTACCTCGTGCATTTGTGACACCAGGTCTAGGATTGTATCAGATATGTTAGCTGTTTTAGCTTCCGCACATCACTTTGGATTATTAAAGTTATTTCATCCCTTCTCATTATTTAATTTAAACTATTGAAAAATGAATAAATTGTTCTAACGTTGGTTTGCCTAGCATGTGAAATGTTATGCGCCATCACGGTCCCGACAATGAGAATTCCTGGTCGTGACACCTGGATTTATCATCCAGCTTCTCGATAGGGTTCTGACTGGCACCAAAACTCATGCCATACCTTATGATTTTATTCTCACGGTTGTACTTGCAACTTCAAGGTACCCATCAAGAAATAGGAAGTTGGTACAAGCAATAATCACTTTGGGGAAAACACTTTGACTGCTTGTGACTATGAAGTCCACACCACTCCAAAGAAACTGGTTCATCCAAAAAGGTACCTGTGAATAGAAAAGTGCGATCCTTGGTGCAAGAAAGTGGGGCTAAGGATGTTGAAATTGAAAGGCTGAAGAAGAGGTTGGCAAAATTAGAACCTGAGAGAGATGCTCTCATAGCTGAGCTTGAAAAGGAGAAGAATGATGGCATCCTTCATGATATGCTGAAACTGCTTCAATCCAAGAGCCAAGAACCTGGTCCTTCACAGCCTTAAGACCTTCCTATCCTAGTTTGACAAACCAGTGACACGGATGGGATTTCTTTTTGTTCTTTTTGCTCATGATCCAATATTTTTATTTCTCTTTATGCTTTGTGGATGACTAGTATCAATGATAATCAACTGTTTTGTGCTCTAACTGTTTGTTGATGCTTCTTAGATGGCTAATATCATTAGATTGATATATGATGCTTGACTCCATGATTGCATTTGAAGTAGCCCCAGTGGCCATGAGTAATTTCTATTAAAATCTGATTATCTAACATAATTATGCAACTTTTCAATGATGCCAAAAAGGAAAATATAAGTTGTGCTTTTTACTTTGGACTGTGATATTTATAACCTAATGAACCTGGTCCTTGATGATTAGTGACTTTAAAATGAAAAAGTGGTATAATCTTGTGTTGGTGTTGAGCTGAGTTGAAATAGGGCTTATGCTTATGAAAAACACAGAGTTTGTCATCATTGTCATTATAAAAAATAGAGAATTTTTTGGTCCAAGTGAAATTTGTTTTGATGATTGACAAAGGAACTCACGCATGAACCAGGTCCATACACAGTGTACACAAACACGGGAAGATTCGATCATAAAGGATGCATGCGTAGGAGATAAGCTCAAGTTGCTATATCTGATATCTCTGATCGCAAAGGTTGCATATGCGATGAGGAGAAGGACTCCTTACTCGAGAAAACTTTATCCTAGATAAGGGAGGAGTTAGAAATTGAAGATAACTAGAACTCTTCCACCATGGAAGAGTATAGCATTAGAACTCTAGTTATTTCCTATTCTACTAAATCTATAAATTGCAGGATGTTCTCATTGTACAGGTACGCACAAACGACGAAGTTAAATGTGAGTTGAGAGCAAAATAACAAGGCATTTTGCAAGCAATTCTTGTGTGATTCAAGTGTGCGAACCTGAAGCTACATGAACCAGATAAAAGAACAAATTCCAAGTGTCTGTCTTTTAGTCTAGTTCAATTGTAGTAGGGCTTTTCAAGTTGTACCTTTCAGCTTTTTCTAGAAGCATTTATATTAGGTACTCTGAGTATTCAAGTTAGAGTTAACTTGAAATTGTCGCAACAATTAGAGGCTGGTTGCCACAACGGGATTAGAGTTAATCTTTAGGTTTACAAAGAGTTTTGTAAATGTTGTTTCGGCTCAGTGATTTAGTATAGTGTTGGGAAAAATCCTACTGAGTAGTAGGTCGTGGTTTTTTACATTTTGAGCCGCGTGTTTTTAATGTAAAATTACTTGTGTTCTTTACTTTCCGCACTTACTATTTCCGCAACAGTAGTAGAAGGAACACGTAAAAGAACAAAATCCTTTTATAATCATTGCACGTAAAAATTAAACACCACACAAATTACCCCTCTTGAGTGGAATTGAAGTGTAAAATATCAGTATTAATTGGTGTTCATTACTCATTAGATTTTACTACTAGTAATTAATTGAGGTCTAGGAGAATTGAACATACACTTTCTTTTGCAGTCATGGGGCATGTAGTGTGTTGCCAGCGGATTTAACTGAACTCATAATTTTTTATGCGAAAGTAAAAGTTTATTAAAATTACATATATAGTAGATATGAACTCATAACTTTAAAATTATAATTAGTTCAAATATTAAAAATCTTAAAAGTTGAACACATAAGATTTAGATCCGGGATTCTGTTTGCAATAATATTCAAGTTTTTCAGGACATTTAAGATTCTTCAATGTTCAATTAAACCATTGGGCCAAGACTCTCCACCTAATACAAAAAAGTTGTACGTACTCTCTCTCTACTTGTCCTTGAAACATGTGGTCAGACAAGCTTATACAAATCTAACATAGATCTTGGTTACTAACAGCTTCCCCTGGGAAAACATAGCACAAACACAAAGAAAAGAAAAGAAAGTGCAGCTTAACTTCTAAACAGTGATAATGGCAACCTCCAATTTAGATAGTATTATGAGCGAAGATGAATTCGCCACATTTGTAGATGGACTACTGAGGGTGAAATCCAGGCACCCTATTAATTTTTGTTACCAGTGGGACGGCTACTGGTACCCTCTAGACTTCTTAAAAGCAGCCATAGCAGCTCAATCTGGTTTCTTGGCTCGGGATGATGATGTTATTCTTGCTTCATCTATGAAAACAGGTAAGCTTATACCGTCTGGGTCAATTGCTTCGTTAGTAAAGTTGCCATGATTTTTCATTAAGACTCTTTAAAGTAGGTTTTGTTTCGATTGAACACCTGTAATAAGTCCGAAGCGTACAAATCTGACACTTTCTTGATGACATGGTCGATCGAGTGAGTTGTACCGTGTAGAATACTCTTCTGCTTGATGTTCCTGACTGTAGTTTGCTTAAAAAATGAACCATAATTAGACACTTTCTTAGACACTTTCTTGATGACAAGGTTGATAGCGTGAGCTGTACAGTGTAGAATGTTCTTTGGCTTGATTTTTCTTGCTTAGTTTCGTAAAATAAATGAATCACAATTAGTAGGATTTTCTAAGTGAAAATAGAGTATTAAGAGATGAAAATGTGTATAAACATGACAAAAATACTCCAAGGATATCAGCAGGACCGGGCAACTGTTTACCAAAAATACAGGTATCTGCAAATTCGTAAGACCATGTATACGGACTGAGCCCGCTCAGCACCAGAAGGTCAAGGAAGTTGGTGACCTAATTACACCGGAGCCGATGATCGAAGCTTCGTTGAATGGCAGAGAGGACAATGAACACGAGCATTTTATAGGCAGGGGCAGAGCTAGAGTGCTGAGAGCGGATTCGATCGAATCCAGTACTTTGGTTAGAACTCTGTATTTGTCTTAAAAAATTTATTGAATATATATAAATTATTAATTTAGAATCTTCTAACTGAAAACGATTAGAATCCTAAACTCATAAGCTTGAAATGCTGACGTCGTCTCTGTTTACATGTTCGACGTACGCTATCAACTACTATACCAGTCAAATGTGTTTGATTGGTACACTTTGGATCTGCTACAGGTATTCAATGGTAACTTTGAGTGTCTTCGTATGTATTCAGCCTTTATATATTTATGCTATATGTTGAATTCCCTTGGCTTTTCCATGTGTTTACTTCTTTATAATTTGATTCGATCTCGTTATTGCAAAACCTGGCTCCGGCATTGACAGGTACTACTTGGCTCAAAGCTCTTATCCCTTGCATCATGGACCATAACAGAGAAAATATTGATCATGAGAAGGATGACCCTTTACTAACAAACCATCCAAACCAACTCATACCATCTATTGAAATATCAATATTCAACCCAAAGAACCAAGATTCCGATGTCCTAAACGTTGATGAAATGCCTTCACCCAGACTCTTTCGGACTCACCTGCCTTATTCCAAGCTTCCAGAGTCGATCAAGAATGACAATTCCAGCTGCAAATTAGTGTACATTACCCGCGAACCTAAAGATGTTTTTGTGTCGTTATGGCACTTCATGAATTCGATATCCAATACAGAGCCTTGTCCAACTTTGGATGAAGAATTCGACAGTTTCTGTAAAGGCATTCATCCATTTGGCCCCTTTCATGACCATGTTATAGAGTACTGGAATGAAAGTTTGAAGAAACCGGAGAAGATACTTTTCTTGAGGTATGAAGAGATGAAAAAAGATCCGAAAGGACAAGTGAAGAAGTTGGCTGAGTTTCTTGGCAGACCTTTCACGAAAGAGGAGGAGCTTGATAATGTCCTTTGGAGATGCAGTTTGGAGAGGCTGAGGAATCTTCAGGTTAACAAGAATGGCTTAGAACCTTGTCTTGGCATTCCTAAAATTGCTTATTTCCGCAACGGTCTTGTTGGGGACGGGAAGAATTCCCTCACAAAAGAGATGCAACAACGTCTTGATCAAATTACACGCGAAAAATTTGAAGGCACTGGCTTAGATCTTCAAGTTATTTAACTCTCTTCCTAGCTTATTGTTTCCAGGCAAAACTCCATTTGTCATTTGTCAACATTCACTGTTATAGGTGATGTATTTATATTGCTGTTTGCTCTTATTATTTCCAGGCAAAACTCCATTTGTGATTTGTCAACCTTCACTATTTTAGGTGATGTATTTATATTGTTGTTTGCTCTTATTGTTTCCTGGCAAAAATTTGTGCAATCAAGCTAGTATATCATTAAGAATCATAGTCTTTAGATATTTTGCCTCTTCCTGGATACAGAATTTTTTGCACCAGTTACTACTATAATATATTACAAACTGATATAATCTTTACAAATTTCATTTGAAAATAATAAGCAAATACACCTTAGAAATTTTTTGCAATGGTGCAATTGTCTTCGTGTGACCTATAGGTTATAGGTTCGAGCCATAGAAGCAGGCACTAATACTTTTATTAGGGTTGGTTGTCTACGTCATACCCGTAGGGGTGCGACTCTTCCTCGGATCCTGCGTGAATAGGAGATGCTTTGTGTACCGGACTGCCCTTTTTATACAAACAACATAGCGAGAAGTGATTTTATGTTTGTTGGATTCTCTGTACAGACAGGCTAAAATTTTGTTGGAAGATATCAACAAATTGCTGAAAGAGGTCTGTGCTCATTGCTCTCAAGTAAGGCTTGTTGTTCTTCAGATGGAAAATTGCATGTTTCATCAATCTGTTGCAACCGGTCACGATTCCTATCTTGTGGATATGTGCAATAGAGGAAGGAATATATGAAGCAACAAATGGCCCCTGGAATGCCTATAGCTGAGTAGAGTGCTTTGGCAAGTGAGGCAGCATTTTGTCTATCTGTTTCAATTTCTTGAGAGTCTGTTGATCCTTTTGGAATTGGTTTATAACCAAAAACTTGTTGAGCTAAAATACCAACCACCAGAGGAGCAAAGGATGCTATTATTGTCTCAAAAGATCGATCCAGAGCGTAAATGCTTGTCCGAGCTCTCTCAGGGACTATCTCAGCAAATATTGGACTACAAACATAGACAAAAGAGTAAAACAAACAGAAAATATATCTTCAAACTAAGCTCCCCTGTGCGCGGGGTCTCGAGAAGGGCCGGACCACAAGGGTCTATTGTGCGCAGCCTTACCCTGCATTTCTGCAAGAGGCTGTTTCCACGGCTCGAACCTGTGACCTCCCGGTCATATTGACAACAAATGATACATTGGATCTGAGGAGACATACTTGTTTGTTGCTGAACCACACCATGATATGATTAATCCCATGATGATCAAGACTAAACCATGCAACAAAGCTGTTTTAGGATCATTAGGCAATAGCAGCAGCAGAATTGCAGCTAAAGGAATTCCTGAGCCAGAGCTAATCTGAGCTAAAAGAATTCTACCAGAATTAGGAAAGTGGTTGGCCAATACATCCCCCATAAGTCCCCCAAACAACGCGCCAAGCGACAAGGAAACTTGAAACAAAGTCCAGAGTAGAGCTGTTGTCTTATGGGAAAAGCCTATAAGCTCTAACCACATAGTAACAAACGACAACGATGACCAAGAGAATGTCCCGGAAACCCCTTGTGCAATAATTATTTGGAAGGAAGGTATTTTGATAACTGCTTTCGCTTCTTTTAGCAGTTCAATGACTTCTTCTTGAAATGGTTTCAGTGCAGGTTGATCTTTTGCATTGACATCTTTGTCAAGAAATCGCGGATCATTGGCGAAGAGACGAAGTAAAAAACCAACGATTACACTTATAAAACCAACCAGATGGAAGGAGATTCTCCAACCTGGGATTCCCATGAATGATGTTTCTGCTATTAGCACAGCCAAAATCCCACCAAGTATTGAGCCAAAATTTGATGTTAGTGCTAACCATCCAAAAGCTGTACCGCGGTTGCTGTCATCAGTTGAATCAGCAACTAGAGATTGGATTGCTGGTATGACTATTGCAAGTCCTATTCCATTCAGTCCTCTGGCAATTGCTACCTGTTAAATGACATTAGATTGCTAATCATACTGCTCAAGTTCACAAATGATGAAACTTTTTTTATGTCATGTATCAGCAAAGAAATACTAGGTTGAATGGTAACAAAATGCAAATGTCATCAGATTAAAAGATGATTATTTCCAACATCTACATATTAAAAGATGAGAATAGATCTTTAGTTGACTAATTGTTAGGACCGGAAAAAGTCAAGTGTCATGCAGAAACTAGTAAAGCAAACCTTGAATGACGATAAATCCAACAACAAAAAAAAAATCTACCAAAAGAGACACAAACATTTAATGTGGCTTGGTCAATTGACCTACATCCACGGCGAAGATGAGCAATCCACTATATAAAAAGAGAGTACAAAATATCGAGAGAACAATCTCACGAAAAAGCAAACACAAGAGACACAATAACACTTGTCCCGTAAAGTTCTCCCCCTAAACACCACTCTCAAACCCCGTATGGCTACATTGTGGATGCTCCTGAATGAGAAGGAAGTATTTTTAATTTATAAAAGTTCAAACATTTTCCTAAAAGAAAAAGGACTAGCCAAACATGGAAAAATTATATTTTCTTTTTGCAAAAAGACAAACCCAACTATGTTAAATATGTTGTTCTTTCTTTCAACAGATTGGGAAAATCAAATATGGTAAAAAAATGAGGACAACACCTGACACTAATGACTAACCAAGAAAAGAGCAAAGACTAGTTTTGGTTTCTTGAGTTTTTTCACTGGATCTTAGACATATTTATGAGACTTGAATCTGCTTTCCTAACGAGATGAGGCGGAAAGCAGTGAACAACTCACTTATTAATTTAAACTTCTCATTGACAAACTTTTATAACTACAGAAATGTTATGGCATATTGAAGACGACGAGTTTCAGAAAACAGGAAACAGAGAGTAGAAGGAACCTCTGTAAAGGTGGAGGAGATAGCAACAAGGAAAGTAGCAGCAGACCAGAGAAGAGCGCCAAGAGCTATGACATGGGCACGGTTATGACGAGCAGCAAGATATGCTGCAAGAGGATAACAAAGGCATTGAACTAATGATCTAAAGACTGTGAGAGAGCCAAGACCAGTAGGATCAGTGTGCAAATCTTTGCCAACTTCTTTGTAAACTCCAGGTAATAATGACTCATCAGCTTTCTCCATTATACCAGCAATGTTTACAAGTACTAATGTCAATGTATCCGATCTCAAGTTCTTGAGCTTATTTTCCATTTTAGATTCAGAATTTAGACGTCGTGGATTCTGAGTTGAAAAACGATTTCTTAAAATAGGATTGGATTTCACAACACACGCGAACTTCGTAAGTTTGTAGTGTGTTGACAAGCAAGCTTTGTTTCTTTATTTGAAAGCCAACGTACAACTTTATCATGGCATGTATATGAGGGACATGTGTTCGGTGCCCAAAACTCATATAAAATTAATACAGGGACCAGTGGTGAAACCAAGATTTTCATCGACGAGTTTAAAATATTAAAAAGTAAATACACTAACAAACCAAGAGAATTCAACATACTATTTATGTATAAAAAATAATTTTAAACTTATATATACTGGGAATTCGGATGAAGCCTTTCGGCCAACCGATCCAGCTCCTCAAAAAATCATGGAATACTTGACGATATATACTAAGGGACCCACAGTGTTGCCCTAGAAGATTTTGGGTGGTTTTCAGATGGACTTTTTTTACGTTTTTTATTTATTTTATTCATTGATATTGATATTGATGGTGTTTACGTGACGGTTTGGACTAATTACGTGCAAAGCATGATCATATATTTAATTAAAATAACGAAGGATTCAAGTTACATATACTAATATTTCTATAAATTTATCGTTAATTTAACTTTTTATAACATATTAATTATCATTTATTATGAATTTTCAATAAAATTCCTATTATTTAGAATTACCTACAACTACCTTTTAAATACCGTCCATACTTTAAAAAAAAAAAGAAAAATCGTGACAGCAACAGTGAGAAGACACAAGGCTTAACAAGTTAGATTGGTAAATATTAACCCCCATTTATACCAAACCAATTCAATTTATCATAGTTAAATAATTTAACGAATTAAATTAATTCATCATAATTAAGTGATAAAATTCTATGTGCCAACACTTGTCACGCTTCTATTGATTTAGTTTAAATAACGCGATACAAAAGTAAGTTCTTACAATGTCAAGAAATCAAAAAAAAAAAAAAAAAAGCAATGTCAATGCTTATGCATTTATAGCACTAAGACTTTTCAAGCAAATGCACATTCCCCCTTGATATATTTAATTTGGACGGACAACACTAATTTTGAAATTGGGTAGGTAAAGAGGAAGATAATTAAACAAAAAAAAAACTTACTCATATTTTTTATAAATTGTTATAAATAAAATTCTGTTTAAGATGAATGTCTATATTTTAAAGAAATTTAAAATTTAGTTTTTTTGTCTTCTTATTTTTCCTTTTTTTGATAGGGGTGGGGCCAGGGTCTTTATCGATGGGCTGAAAATAGCACCTAATGTGTAGAAATTGGTTAATTTTAATATATTCCTGTAATTAGGTTTAGGTTAGCTCAAGCTCATCTTTCCTGGCTATACAAGAAAAAAGTTTCTCATATCAAGTCGGTTAATATTTTATGTGAGCTACAGTGTCACAGAAAATTATAAGAAAGTTAACAGTGAAATTTCTCTACTAATTTTCATAATAGGTGAAAACTTAATATAGGTCAATGTTTTATAAAATCATAAATCCAAAATGCATGAATTAATATTGTGTCCTTTTTTAAAAGGTCTTTTTCTTGTGTTGTTGACTTACATCCAATAGGCAATAGGAAGTAGGCTTGTTGAAAATGGTTTAGATTAGTGTATTTCTTTAGTTATTTTTACTTACAACAGGAAAACTCTGTTTAAGCTCTTTATACATGTGTTGTCATTGTATACGGTCAAAATGGGTTTGCCTTTTGGCATGATTAATCGAGACTGGAACATGATAGGTCAAGGTTCAACCTCGTGTTATATCGAGTCATAGTACGAAGTTAGATTGCTGAGCTCGTAACTCAGAGACCGATCAAGGTCGAGATCGGCCAAGATCGAGACCAAGACCAAGACCAAGCAAAATAGAAATCGAGCAAGACCGATGGAAGTTTACCTAGTCAAGTAATAGAAAGCCGAAATATCCGTAATCGGGCAAGGATCACAGTGGAAATTTCGGCACGTATCAAGATGAGGCTGATTAATTAGTCAATCATGAGATTTCTTACTGTATTTAGAGTTGTATCAAGAGTAGGACTCCTCTACTATGTAAAGGGGATCTGATCATTTGTAAAACACATTACATTTACGTAATACAAAGCAATACACTGCCTTCTTTTATATTTTAATATTCTGTTACTCTATTCATATTTCAGTAGAATCTTCACTTGGTTCGAGGGTGACCTAACTCGAGGGCCAAAGTTATACGGTTCGTTTGGTTTGCATTTATTTCTTTTTACAGTCAATTTCAATATTAATTTATATATTTTCTCAGTTTGTGCCAAGTTATATCACGTATCCTTAAAACCACATATAAATTCAATTGTTATTCGTTTTTAGGGTAAACAGCTTGGCGTCAATCGAGGGACTAAGGGTAATAGTGATTGTCTGGTACTAACCTTCGTAACACACACTATTTTACGCTTGTTCTTGTGAGTATCTTTGATTTCAGGACTAACATATCGAACTCTCAAGCAGCACCAGTAAACATGGATAATGACTTTGGTCATCATGATAGCCACCCCAGGGAATGAAGTACCTCCAGCTGGCCTCGATGGAATTACGGTGGTAGACCCAATCAATATTTTCTCTTTTTTTTTTTAATAAATTCTTTTGTCTTCTCGTTTTCCCTTTTTTCGAGAGGGGTGGGGCCAAGGTCTGTATCGATGGGCTGAAAATAGCACCTAATGTGTAGAAATTGGTTATTTTTAATATATTCCTGTAATGGGGCATTTGCATCTATACCCCGTTTTTTGTGTCACGTTTTAACTTGTGCCCGCTTTGCAAAAAAAATTGCAAGTGTACCCACTTTTTCGCATAACTTCAGCATACGGGGCTGAAGTAGCAAAGGCAATCACGCATAACTTCAGCATTCTAGTAGACGGGCCTGAAGTAGCAAGTGTGCTGAACTTAAGCATAGTAGATGAACATAAGCATAGTAACTGAACTTAAGCATAGTCGCTGGAGTTTTGTTCTCTATTTGTTGAAGTTTTTGTTTCACTTGTGCATGTCTTAACGCAAAGATTTTGTTTGTAATTGCTGAAGTTTTTATTTTGTAACTGGCGAACTTCAGCTCTAGAGCTGAAGTTTTTATTTTTGTAACTGGCGAACTTCAGCTCTAGAGCTGAAGTTTTTGTTTTATAACTGGCGAACTTCAGCTCTAGAGCTGAAGTAGCTGAAGTTTTGTTCTCTATTTGCTGAAGTTTTTGTTTAACTTATGCACGTCTTAACGCAAATCTTTTGTTTGTAATTGCAGAAGTTTTTATTCTTGTAACTGGCAAATTTCAGCTCTAGAGCTGAAGTTTTTGTTTTGTAACTGGCGAACTTCAGCTCTAGAGCTGAAGGTTTTGTTTTTGTAACTGGCGAACTTCAGCTCTAGAGTTGATATTTTTGTTTTGTAACTGGTGAACTTCAGCTCTAATAAACATATTTATGGCAATCATCCCATGAATTGAAGTTCCATAGCAGCACCAACAGTAGCAGAAGAAAGAAGAAGAAGAAGAAGAAGAAGAAGAAGAAGAAGAAGAAAACGAAGGAGGAGAAGGAGAAGGAGAAAGGGGCTGAAGTTATTTAAAAAGTGGGTACAAGTTAAAAGTTAAAAAAATAAAATAGGTATAGGTTAAATGGAGAAGACCAAATAGGCACCCCATGCAATTCTTACTCCTGTAATTAGGTTTAGGTTAGCTCAAGCTCATCTTTCTTGGCCATGCAAGAAAAAAGTTTCTCATATCAAGTCGGTTAATATTTTATATGAGCTACAGTGTCACAGAAAATTATAAGAAAGTTAACGGTGAAATTTCTCTACTAATTTTCATAATAGGTGAAATAATATACGTCAATATACTTGCATTTAATAGGAAGTAGGCTCGTTGATATTATTATTATTATTATTATTATTATTATTATTATTATTATTATTATTATTATTATTATTATTATTATTATTATTATTATCATCATCTTGCTTACTTACTTATTTGGTTAACACATTTATTTTATTTCCGAGGGTCTATCGGAAACAACATCACTATCTTCTCAAGGTATGGGTAAGGTCTACATACACACTATCCTCCCCAGATCCCACTTGTCGGATTATACTCCGTTTGTTGTGTTGTGTTGTAACTCATTTATTTTATTTCTTAATCCATTGATAGAGTTATATTTTTTATACTAGTTAAAATAATTTTTGGAAAATGATCAACCTTGCATATAGTACTCCATTTATTATGGGGCTTTTGCATCCGTACCCACTTTTTGTGCCACGTTTTAACTTATAGCCGCTTTGTAAAAAAAATTGCATATGTATCCGCTTTTGTACATAACTTCAGCATGCGGGGGCTGAAGTAGCAAAGGCAATCACGCAAAACTTCAGCATTCTAGTAGACGGACCTGAAGTAGCTTGCGAACTTCAACTCTAGTAAATGGGGAACTTCAACTCTAGAGCTGAAGTTTTTGTCTTTGTAAATAGGGAACTTTAGGTTACGGGGCTGAAGTTCCACAGTTATAAAGACAAAAACTTCAGCATACGGGGTTGAAGTTCCCCCAGTTACACTTGGGAACTTCAGCTCTAGAGCTTAAGTTTTTGTCTTTGTAAATGGGGAACTTCAGCATACGGGGTTGAAGTTCCCAAGTTATAAAGAACAACTTTAGCATACGGGGCTAAAGTTCCCCAGCCCCGTATGCTGAAGTTGTTGTCTTTATAACTTGGGAACTTCAACCCCGTATGCTGAAGTTTTATCTTTATAACTGGCGAACTTCAGCTTAACTGGTGAACTTCAGTTCATCGAGGAAAATGGAGCTGAAGTTATTTAAAAAGTGAGTACAAGTTAAAAGTTTTTAAAAAAGCAGGTATAGGTTAAATGGGGGCGACCAAATAGGGTGCCCCGCGCAATTTTTACATTTATTATTATCACGTTTAAAACATTTCAAGAAGTTTAGGAGAAGCCCCAAGGGATACAAGGATGGGCTGAGCATTTCTTGGGCCTACAAAGGCCCAATTCGCCGATCAACAGCCATTACGAGTAATTTGCACAAATAGGACAATTTAGGTACAACTCTTGATTTTTTGACCTTGTTTGCCCTATAGGCGGCAGATTTCAAGTTTAACAAATATTTATCCTTGGGACAAATGGGCAACAAAAAATTAAGATCATCAATTTTCAAGGTCTGTATTATCCTGATCGATTATGGTTCCACACTCGTCCAGGAAAACTCCATTAGGTTCTAGACTTCTCCCCAACAATCAAAATACTGAAAATAACCCACATTTGAATATGGTCAAACAAATCCCAAAAGAATCTCTCCATTTTTCTCTTTTTCGCGTGACATTTGATTACAAGTTTCCAAAATTTTATTTAGGGTAGTTTTTGGATGAATTTTTTTTTCTACTTATAAAACTTTAAAAAAATAATTAAATAAAATACATATTCAAATACAACTCCAATTTTTAAATTATTTTTCAACACAAAAAGTGGAAAAGACTGCGAAAAGAGCATAGACTACTATTAGAATGGCGGACAAAAACATTAGTATTATAAATATATATTATATAATGGATGTCTATTTAGTACTCTGTTGTAAATAAGCTTCCTGAAGAAGCTTATTATTTTGGTACTCCGTTATGGATAAACATTACCCCCGGAAGAAGATTATCTACATCTAGTACAGTAGCAGCTTACACAGCAGCTTGCAATAGCAGCTTACAAATAGCTTACACAGCAGCTTAAAGTAGCAGCTTACACAACAGTTTGCAGTAGCAGCTTACACAACAGCTTCCTTCTTCTATAAATAGAGGAGATTTCAGTTCATTATTTACATCAGTTTGAAAGTTCAATAACATATCAGTTTCTCTCTACACTTGTCTTTAGTTTATTTACTTTACAGTCGTTATTTTATAACACGTTATCAGCACGAGACTCTGCCATCTCGAGCAAATACTTTGAAAGTATCAAAGGTACGAACTTTCTTTTTCTAAATAATGTCAAATCTTTCTAAACTTGAATTTGTAGCCCTGGATATATCGGGCAAAAGCTACATGTCTTGGGTGCTTGATGCTGAAATTCATCTTGATGCGATGGGTCTGGCATATACCATCAAGGAAAAAAATCAAGCATCAAACCAAGACCGTGCCAAAGCCATGATATTCCTATGCCATCACCTTGATGAAGGCTTGAAAATGTAATATCTCACTGTTAAAGATCCAGTCATACTGTGAAATAATTTGAAAGATAGATATGACCACCTGAAGATGGCCGTTCTTCCCACAAGATTTTAAATCTATCAGTGACNCATGATATGTTGGAGAAAACTTTCACCACTTTTCATGCCTCGAATATGCTCCTGCAGCAGCAATATCGAGAGATGGGATTCAAAAAGTATTCTGAGCTTATCTCACATCTTCTTGTAGCCGAGCAACATAATGGGCTATTAATGAAAAACAATGAAAGCCGACCAACTGGTTCTTGTCCATTCTCTGAAGTGAATAAGACGAACTTCCACCAAGCTAAGCATGGAAGAGGTCGTGGCGCCAGTCGTGGTCATGACCGTGGTCGGGGAATAAAATCTAATCATGGTAATAATAATGCACCAAAGAACCCTCATAACCACCAGCATTGGAAAAAGAAGGAACAAAAGCATGAAGCGGTGCAAGCAACAAATGCAGAAAATACATGTTATAGATGTGGGAGAAAAGGGCACTGGTCACGTACATGTCGTACGCCAAAGCACCCGAGATTTTTCAAGCCTCCCTGAAGAAGACAGACAAAAATGCTGAAGCAAATTTTATTTTTGAAGATAATTTAGACTTCATGCATTCGGATGTAGCTTATTACTTTGCACTCACAGAAGGAGAAACAAGTCATGTAATCGCTGATGAATCTGTAGAAATGTAAATATTTTAATTTTTGTTGTTTGTCGTAGATAGTATGACTATGTAATAGAAGTTACGTTTTGATAATAACGTTTATTATAATATATTTTTTTTTGTCGTTTTGAAGAATATGGATAATCCTCAAATTATGTTTGGATCAAAGACCAATCATGAAGATATTTGTGTAATTGATAGTGGAACAACTCATGCCATATTTAAGATCAGAAATACTTTTCTTAGTTGCATAAGGAAAAAGCAAATGTTTCTACATTTTCTGGTAATATAAGTTTGATTGAAGGCTCCGGAAGAGCAATTGTATTTATGTCTAAGGGAATAAAACTTATTATAAACAATGCATTATTCTCCTCCAAGTCCCAAAAAAACTTGTTGAGTTTTATATATTTCCGCCGAAATGGGTATCATGTTGAGACAATAGATGAAATGAACGAGGAATATCTTTGTATTACAAAGAATATTTCTGGCCAGAAATGCATTGTAGAAAAATTACCAACTTTATCTTCTGGCTTATAATTCAAAGATCATTGCAGTTGAAGCACACTCTATCGTAAATCAGAAGTTTAATGATTCAAATACTTTTGAACTTTGGCATGGCCGTTTGGGCCAACCTGGATCAATAATGATGAGAAGAATTATTGAAAATTCAAGTGGACATCCACTAAAGAACCTGAAGATTCTTACAAATGATAAATTTTCTTGTGATGCTTGTTATCAAGGTAAAATGACAACTAGATCATCACCAATGAAGGTTAGCATGGAATCCCCTGCCTTTTTAGAGCGTATACATGGGGATATATGTAGACCTATTCACCCACCAAGTGAGTTGTTTAGATATTTTATGGTCCTAATAGATGCATCTTCAAGATGGTCTCATGTGTCCCTACTATCATCTCGCAACCTGGCATTTGCAAAGCTATTAGCCCAGATAATTCGATTAAGAGCACATTTCCAGATTATCCTATAAAGACTATTCGCCTTGATAATGCTGGAGAATTCTCATCTCAAGCTTTTGATGATTATTGTCTATCAACTGGGATAAAAGTTGAACATCCTGTAGCTTATGTTCATACTCAAAATGGCCTTGCAGAGTCATTTATTAAACGCCTGCAATTGATAGCAAGATCAATACTTATGAAAACAAAATTGCCCACTATTGTTTGGGGACATGCTATTTTGCATGCAGCATCACTTATTCGTCTCAGACCGACACATTATAATAAATATTCTCCGTCACAATTAGTTTTTGGTCATGAACCAAATATTGCCCATCTACGAATTTTTGGATGCGCTGTATATGTGCCAGTAGCACCACCACAGCGTAGTAAGATGGGCCCACAGAGAAGGTTAGGAATATATATTGGGTTTGAATCACCCTCTATTATTCTTTATCTTGAACAATTGACAGGAGATTATTTACTGCTCGATTTGTAGATTGTCGATTTAATGAAACAAATTTCCCGCAATTAGGGGGAGAGGAAAAGGAAATCAAAAGAGAAATTGTGTGGAAAATTTCATCATTATCTCATTTTGATCCACGTACCCCTATATGTAATCAGGAGGTCCAGAAGATCATTCATTTACATAATATAGCAAATAAAATGCCATATGCATTTACTGATTTGAAAAAGATTATTAAATCACATATCCCTGCAGAGAATGTGCCTATCCGAATTGATATCCCAGCAGGACCATCTACTAGCATGATAGCAAGTAAACCCAAAACACGCCTAAAGCGTGGTAGGCCTCTGGGTTCTAAGGATCGAAATCCTAGAAAAGGAAACCGACAAATGATCAAAATAATACTATGAAGGAATCTCCTGAAGAGACCCAAAATCTGATTAGTTCTAAGATTCATGAAGAAATCAATGAACCCGAGACTCAGGTGAGTGAGGAACTTTTAATAAGTTCTACTGGTGATGGGATTAATTAAATCGATCTAAAATAGTGGTGGATAATATTTTTGCATATAATGTTGCACTAAACATTATGCAAGATAGTGAGAATCTTGAACTCCGATCTGTCGAAGAATGTCGACAAAGATATGATTGGCCAAAATGGCAAGAGGCAATTCAATCGGAATTGAAGTCCCTTGCTAAAAGAGAGGTCTTTGGAACAGTAGTCCAAACACCTGCTGGTATAAAGCCAGTTGGTCATAAATGGGTTTTTGTGCGGAAAAGAAATAATAAAGATGAAGTAGAAAGATACAAGGCTCACCTTGTCGCACAAATATTCTCACAACGACCTGGAGTCGATTATGAAGAAACATATTCACCCGTTATGGATGCCATAACATTTCGATATCTCATCAGTTTAGCCTTACATGAAAGGCTTGAAATACATCTAATGGATGTGGTTACAGCTTATCTGTACGGGTCACTTGATAATGAAATTTACATGAAAATCCCTGAAGGACTTAAAATGCCCAAAGCAAACTTAAAATCTCGGTAAATGTATTCAATCAGATTACAAATATCTTTGTATGGTTTAAAGCAATCTGGGCGCATGTGGTATAGTCGCCTTAGGTGAATATTTGCTGAAAGAAGGTTACATAAATGATATTATTTGTCCATGTATTTTTATAAAGAAAATAGCATCAGAATTTGTTATACTTGCTATTTATGTTGATGACATAAAACTTGTTGGAACTCCACAAGAGCTCCAAAAGGCAATTGAATATCTTAAGAAAGAATTTGAGATGAAAGATCTTGGAAAGACAAAACTTTGTCTTGGTCTGCAAATTGAACATTTAGCAGACTGGATCTTTATCCATCAATCTTCCTATACAGAAGGGTCTTAAAACGTTTTTACATGGACAAAACACACCCATTGAGTACACCAATGGTTGTTCGATCACTTGAAGTGAATAAGGATTTGTTCCGACCTCCAGAAGAGAATGAGGAACTCTTTGGTCCCGAAGTACCATATCTCAGTGCAATTGGTGCATTAATGTATCTTGCTAATGCTACAAGGCCTGACATAGCATTTTCTGTTAATTTACTAGCAAGATATAGTTCTTGTCCTACACGGAGACATTGGAACGGGATTAAGAATATATTGCGATATTTAAAGGGAACTCTTGATATGGGTTTGTTTTATGCTAACAAAGATAGTGCAGATCTTGTTGGTTATGCAGATGCAGGTTATTTATCTGATCCCCATAAAGCTCGATCTCAAACCGGGTACGTATTTACTTATGGAGGTACTATCATATCATGGCGCTCCACAAAGCAATCATTATTTACTTATGGAGGTACTATCATATCATGGCTCTCCACAAAGCAATCTATTGTTGCTACTTCTTCAAATCATGCTAAGATAATAGGTATTCATGAAGCAAGTAGGGAATGCGTATGGTTGAGATCAATAATTTATTTTATTCGAGGAAAATGTGGTTTGGAAGGTGAGAAAAGAACCTCAATTTTATACGAAGACAATGATGCCTACATAGCCCAATTGAAAGGAGGATTTATAAAAGGTGATAAAACGAAGAATATTTCACCAAAATTATTCTACACACACGATCTTCAGAAAAATAGTGTCATTGGTGTGCAACAAATCCGTTCAAGTGACAATCCGGCAGATTTATTCACTAAATCTTTGCCAACTTCAACTTTTGAGAAGATGGGATACAAGATTGGAATGCGGAGACTCAAATATTTGAAACAAGGTTCATCAGGGGGAGTAAAATACGCGATGCACTCTTTTTTCCTTACTAAGGTTTTTTCCCACAGGGTTTTCCTTATAAGGTTTTTAATGAGGCACCTAGCAATGCGTATTATTAAATATGTGTACTCTTTTTTCTTCACTAGAATTTTTTTCCCACGGGGTTTTTCCTAGTAAGGTTTTAATGAGGCACATTATCTTTTAATGAACATCCAAGGGGGAGTGTTATAAATATACATTATATAATGGATGTTCATTTAGTACTCCGTTGTAAATAAGCTTCCTGAAGAAGCTTATACATATGGGAAACTGCCGTAAATATATTTATCTATTTAGTACTCTATTGGAAATAAGTCTCCTGAAGAAGCTTATCATTTTGGTACTCCGTTATGGATAAATATTACCCCCGGAAGAAGATTATCTACATCTGGTACAGTAGCAACTTACAAGCAACTTACAAGCAGCTTCCACAGCAGCTTGCAATAGCAGCTTACAAGTAGCTTACACAGCAGCTTAAAGTAGCAGCTTACATAGCAGCTTGCAGTAGCAGCTTACACAACAGCTTCCTTCTTTTATAAATAGAGGAGATTTCAGTTCATTATGTACATCAATTTTAAAGTTCAATAATATATCAGTTTCTCTCTACACTTGTCTTTAGTTTATTTACTTTACAATTGTTATTTTATAACAATTAGATATTATTACCAACTTGAGAAAATTATTTATTGTTTCATGGCTGCTTGGTGGGGCGGATTTAGGGGGTCAGAAGAGGGTTCGAGTCGCCGAAAAATTACACTGTATATATAAGGTACAATCTGATTTATATATATATATATATATATATATATATATATA